>JAMKCH010045527.1:0-11867 GCA_023653785.1 Ophioderma brevispina | reverse complement strand
TTTAAAAATTTGTAAAACCGCTCCCGCCAGGGGGATTTTAGCGTTCGGAACCGTCGACGTGTATTTTCTGCAAATCCTATAGCTTTCCTACCAATGCAAAAAATAATCAAGCTTCATTTAACCAATGCTTTAGAACTTCTCGCTTTGTTCTTGATATCCAAGCTTTGACCATCTCTCGCTGAAGGAAAATTGGCTTATAGGCAGGTATTTCTCAAGGGATTTACAGGCTGTCATGTGAGTGTAACTGTG
This sequence comes from Ophioderma brevispina, assembly GCA_023653785.1. NCBI lineage: Eukaryota > Metazoa > Echinodermata > Ophiuroidea > Amphilepidida > Ophiodermatidae > Ophioderma > Ophioderma brevispina. Next base: position 11,618 of record JAMKCH010045527.1, on the reverse strand, counting down.
ATGTGGTCTTAAGTGCATTAGCTGCCATTTGTCAGAAATTCCCATCAACATGCTATTTTGCCAAGTCTTTGGTCAGGGGCTCTTGAATTGGTTCTTTTAGGCGGCCACAGTCGCAAAGAACCATTTCAAGAGCCACGTGACCACGGAAATTAAAGTGAGAGTTATGCCTAATACATGGGCAGCATACAGACCACACATGGCGCTATTGAACATATGACTTTCTTGCTCTCATATGACGACCACGTTTCGTTATCTTATTTGCAACACACTCTGACATATACTCTGGCTACAACCTTATCAAAAGCCCTAATTCCTTTTCGCATCCAATTGATTCAATCTTACAATTATTGGTTAACCTCGTCTACCGCGATGGGGGTGGGTGGTTACCACCACCCCCTTCCTGTTTTTTCCCCCCCGTCTTTCTCCACCCCCGCCGGTGTTTTTGGTGCCAAGATTATTTAAATGTACATTGTCAATTGGCATGTTCCGCTCCTTTTAATCCAAAAACAAACACCACCGGGTTAAGGTAAGATACAGGTTCCCAAAGTGATGTCATCTGGGGGTGTGGTTACCACCCCCCCCCCCCCCGGAAGAGAAGTACCAACATTCCTAACACAACAACAAGGAACATCACAGAAACTTGATTTTGGACCAATAGAAGCTATGGTCCTCCCTTCCTTGAATACCAAAATGATACCACATGGCCTAGCATTACGTCACAAATTACGTATCATAAGTTTGCATGTCAGCAAAACTGGCCATTTCCCATAGCACACACCGTGAAAAATTCAATTTTCGCCAAAAAGGTTAGGAAAATCAGATTTTCATGCGGTTTTGACTCTACTTGATGGAAATGACTAGTTTATATATGCATCATTTTAGAGTCTATAATAGTGGTTTGAGTCCACAAAATTTGCGAAATATCAATTTTCCACCCTATATTCCTAGTTTTTCTACTTTCTCAACATATGACTTCATGGTGACATCATAATGGGGATGTTAGTACTTATTTTGGTACCAATGGAAAGAAGAACTACTAGCTACCTTTGGTATCCAATTTACAGGAATCGGGTGGTTCAGGTAACGAAACTCACAGGGGGGGTGGTAACCCACCCCTCTTCGGCATTGTGTACAAAAAATGCTCAGGTAGACGAGGGTTAAAACAAGATTAAATTATGTATGAAATGGTTGTTGATATCTCAACTACATCTAGCTGAATACCAACAAAGAGGCCACTCTACGCCCATGGTGTCGTGTGCTACACACGACTCAATTAACCTACATACAAGGTTTAAAGGATATTTCTGTCCTTATGTGCAGAATGATTTCTGGGTTTATTTTGAAATGGCTTTTGCCCGTTAACCATATTGGTATTCAACAGGGACTGTGTAAAGAGAAAAGTTTGGGATTTCTATGTGGATCGTGAATATGTTGGTAATCTGAAGGAATGGATGGAAAGTAAGAGTACACTGGAGGATGAGGTACAATGAAAGTGCAAGGCATAATATACTTAGGCCTTATTTGCTTTGCGAGAATTATGATTAATGAAATTACATAGTTAATATCACTATTGTTATATAGCCTCCATTTTAGATTAAACTTTTAAAGTATTATTTTCTCAATTTATTTGAGAAAAGATTTTTCACGGGAAAAGTATTTTGTTTACTATAAAAGAGAGAAAAGGGGATCCCCAAGAGTTGTTTATCAGGCTTGCACCTGTTAGATTGCCACAATAAGGGACGTGGCGGAATTCCCCAAGATGTAAAACTTAGAACTGAGTCAGCTTGGTTGTTATGCTTTAAAAGATCATAACATTGTAAGATCAAGGAATTCCCCACAAAGTTATATATCTGAAGTGATGTAATTCGGGTGATGAATTCCGATTGTCAGCTAGTGTAAGGTTATGTTTATGCAAATAAGAATGATGTAATGAATATTGTTTAGAAAGGGGAATATATCTGTGAGTAGTTAAATACTATCAATGGAAGGACACTCTCTGAGCATCCACTTACTAACAAGTAGCTGAAGATAACTAGTTTTACTCTTCATAAGGAGCAGACCTGTAAAGTACTTTGTGCCAGGATATATAATTCCCTGTGAGCAGAGTTGCTAATATTCTACTGTCCGTCTTTGCAAGCCAAAAGTGCTGGGAATCAAAATAATATTCCAAATTGTGGACGAATAGAAAGCGTGGGGATTATCTTTACGAATATACTGTGGATTTGTTTTTTCGTCGATGGACTTAAATTTAGCCTTGTCGTCTTGACTGCTGGACAAAGTTGATCTTCAGGACTGAAGACGATTCAATGGAATATTACCCGAGGAGTTTTAAATTTGTGAACTTGTGCGCTGTATTTTGAGCTTCGCTGTGAGGACATATCATCTTTGAACTGCAACGCTTCTGTGGAGATAAAAGGACTTCTTGTTTACAATTACTTATACATGTAATCTGAATATTGGTGTGTAATTTTATGTGAAGTTGTTTGGACATCCAAATTCTTGAACCAAATCCGTCAGAGCATTAAAACAGTTATATATATATATTTAGCTCATTTTTTCACACGGCTCAGTTATTTGTGTTTGAAGGGATTTCTGACCTTAACGTCTACGTGACGTCATAACACTATGCTTAAAGCAATACAGCACATTTTTGAAGAGTGCCTCCCATTTTTAAAATTTATATTTTTGCACAGTTATGTTGGTAATTGTCTAGGCTAGGAAACTATACCTACAAACGGTAATGCTGAAAAGTGTCCATGCGTCATAAAATAAGCGATTTTTGTAAATTAGAATTGGGATCCCAGATTGTACTTAACGGCAAAACTGGAAACGTCAAATTTATATCCGTCCATGTTGAATAGTTGCCACCGGATCAATAAAATGACCACTGACTTGCATCAACCAATAAAACAAATATGGCGTGGCTCTTAAGTTAAAAAAGGACTTTAAATTAATGTTTCATGATTGAAGCCACACAAAAATATCATGAGCACAACATTCCTGTCGGAAGGGATGTGTTGATAAAGATAAACTCCAAAACCAACCTGTTCCTATTTGAAATTCCTTAAGGGTCCATTAAGAGGCATCAGCAATGTATCTTTTGTAATTCATAGATCGCTCCGCATAGCTTATTAAACCACCCAATGTTGCAATTGTAAGTAATTGGTCACTTAGGTAATAGAATAAGTCTGGATGGTCAAAATGTTATAAGATGATGGACAAAAGTTGTGGTTCATTCTGGAACCTATTAGAATAAATCTTGCTTGTGATAGAGAATTGATACCATAATGCTGAACACCGCTTCACTTACGAGTTCTATTCTAAGACAAAATAGATCATTTGACCTCTAGTCTTCGTACAGAGTTCAATACTGAACTTTGCATAGAATCATATATCTCTAATCTCTTTCATTCAGCTCATCTTTCTTTAATGGTCAGACTTTGGTATTCAGGAGCTAAACTTTGGTTATTGAAGTAGCTGTAGTGATTTGCCTGTGAGGGCATTGAGTCCAGGTCATTGCACTTGTACCTGGCATGGGTACAATGTTACCAAAGGATTGGCTTGATTTGAGCTGGAGGGAGGATCCGGAGGTGTGACAAGAGTGCATTTGCTTAATGTGTCTCATCTTTCAGTTAGGCATAAAAAAAATTGTTTGTTTGGCGTAACCCGACCGACCCTAAAAAAACCTGCCGAATCAAAAAGTTTGTATGCAATTAGACAGAAAAATAAAAAAATATCCTGCCGACCGACCCATTTTTTTCATCCAAAATTTAAAAAAAATATTTTTGTACCAAAATAAAGATGAAAAAAGAGCAAAACAAGACAACAAAGCAAATACCAAAAAGTAAAATTAACAGATCTGTGCTATCATTGAAAAAAAGCTTTAAATAGTAGCATTCTGTATTCATTTCAGAGTGACAACATTGAGAAGCATCTAAAAAAAAAAAAAAAAACAAAATCAAAAACAAAAAAAAACTGACCGACTTGACCCTGATATTTTTCTCTGTTACGCCAAAACAAACATTTTTTTTATGCCTGAGATGTGAAAGAGTTACTGCGATTTGAATGGGGACACTATACAGAGCTACAGGGGGCATTACAGCAAATCCCAGATGCATTGCAAATGTACTTAACGCCATGCACTGCCTAATATGGGGAAGGTTCTCACATTATCATTTTTTGGCTACCCTTCTTAATACCTTTGGCATCCTTGTTAAGGGTGCATTTCGTGATTCAGCCCACTTCTTCGGTTTTATTCATGGTTCACTAGATAAATCCTCGAGAAAAGCTTATCCACATTTTAGCTGAATTCCCGACTTTGGCGGTTTTGTGTTATGAGCACTGCTCGTTTCCCAAGGTCTCTAGACCACTGTGCTGAATTTCTGTCAGTTTAGGGACAGAAAATACCACATTGCAATTACTTACTTACAGACAACGGCCCGAATTTCTCACAGTAAGATTTGGCACAACATGGATTACTAATGTTAACGGTTCATATGATATGAAAACTCAACTTTTTGAGGGCAATCGGGGGTACGAAGCTGTAGATCCACGAAATGCCCCTTTAACCATTGTGTAAGCGAGAATACGTGTCGGTCCGGTAAGTACGTATATCCTGTTTCTAAAATTGAAAAAAAAAAAGTTGGGCAGGCTTTTGAAAATTCTCAGAGTGGAATAAATACCGAAAGGCAATGTGGAAAAAAGGGATGCGGTCCGAAGCGCTTGCGTGTTAACTTTCCGTGTTTGCGAGCACCGAAGTAAGTACCCGACAAAAACGTTCTATTTTCTCGCTATTCTATAGGTTCAGACCCAATTACGATACATTTTCCAAAACAAAGACATAGTAACCGGACCGCCTCTGATCCAAAAATCTCCATAAGAACCCCCCCCCCCCTCTTTGTTTCCAGGGGAGATATTGAGATTTAGTTTCATTTGCATGCTTCGCTATGACGTACTGATAACGTTAATCGTCGCGCAGTACTATTTAGATAATATCTTTCGATGTCTGTGACACAGGCTACACACTTTCCGGACCAACCGTGAGCTGAGAATTAACAGGTTCTAACTGACATGTTGGTCATTTTGAGATATGTACATTTAGGTGTAACAAAAACAAATAAAAAAAATGAATGACATTTTCCCGGAGTGGGACCTTGATACACTTACATTCTAAAACCTAACAAATTACTCATATTAAAGCTTAGCAATTTAAATTTCAAAAATATTGTTGATTAAAGTTACAAAAAACCCCAAATGTCAATTAGACCCTTAACCCTTGTCAATATTCTTCAAATCGTGCATTGACGACAACACAGACATACCAATGCCTGGAACAAAAATAATGCATTTGATTGCCAGAAAATCAGCCCTGAAACTGGCCAAAATGTTCCACAACCCACCTGAGTTACTGCTAAGTTAGAGCAACCGATACTTTTTTGGGGGCCCGCCATCTATAGCTGCAGGACCACTTAGCAATCCGTTGTGCATTTGATGTGGTGTGTGGAATGTGTGTATGTGTGTGTGGATGTGTGGAATGTGTTTGTCACAAATTGTTAATTTTTTTAAATTGACCTCAATTGAAAAGTGTTAACTTCAATTGGAACGCAAACTTCGTCATAGGTGCCAATGGGATCCCTCATAGTTGATGAGGTCAAAGGTCATGTTGAAAGGTCAAAGGTCCTTTAGTCCAAGTAAGTTGAAAAAGGGGCTTAAAATGTAAAATTGATCTAATTGAAAACTTGAGTTCAATTGGACACAAACTTGTCTAGGTGCACCATGCATCCCTCATGTTTGATGAGATCAAAGTCACGTGCCAGGGTCAAAGTCATGGGGCGGCCCACAGCTTATATTCTTTAATATAGCGAGCGCAAGCCGAGACCGCGATGCTAGTTTAAGTATTATGTGGCAAAGCTTGATCTCTTTCAATCAATTTTGTGGTCCGCCCGTGAGCTAGTTGAATCTAGAGGGCCGTATGACCTCTCGCTCTCCTTTTATAACTCTGACTCTTTATGTGATGGATCCTGTATGATGTCTCAGTGGTTTGAGTACAAGAAGCAATTTCCCATGAGCCATGTGCAGAGGGGGTAGGACATGCCAACCTAACAGCAACAGCGAATTCAAAACGGCATCAACTTCCGCGGGAATTCCGGGTGCTAGTCTGTTTCAAAGACTTAACGGTGGGAGGGCGCTCTTACGCATATCGAACGGTTACACAAAGACTTGACTAAAGACTAGGCCTGGTCATGAATATTTAAATCTAAATGACCGTTATTGGAAATTACACTATTTTGCAGTGAGGTTAATGCACTAACCTCGACGGATTTTGACGTCAATATTTTTTTCTTGAATTATGATATTACTAAGATCTTTTGAACAAAGGTTTAAGAGATGATTTTGTAATGTCACTGGGACCGAGGCTGCCATAGTAAATGCATGTAGCAGTTCCCCAAATTACCGTTTGGAAATCCCCAATTCCCAAATCGAGCAAATGCCCCCCCCCCCCCCGAAAAAAAAAAAAAAAAAAAAAATTCCTAGCTTTTTCCAGCTATGGGCATAATTTTATTAACCCCCAGGCACTAGTATCTCTCTGACAGTGTTTATTGGCTTATCATATGATTTGTTATTTAATAAACTAGTAAGAATGGCACTTCTAAAAATAATTTTCCCCATGTCTTTTTTCAAGGCATTGAATTCTTACAGTAGCATGGATTGGCTTATTAAAAGAGTTGGCATTAATTTTGACAAATCGGCAGTTGTTTCTCTTCAAGGGGTAAAATCCCCCCCCAGGAAAAGTTTTTTTTGAAAATGAAAAGATACCCAAGCACTGGGAGTCTGTTACCAGATGCAAAGTTTCTTATCTCTGATTTCTATCATCAATATTTGAATCTGCCCACACATACATAGGTCTGGTGATGTTTTAATCATATTGGAAATTAAGCTATGTGAGTCTTGTGAGAGCCCTAATGAATGGCCGCCAGTTCTCAGCAGCCCGCCCTAACGCACAAAATCGTAAGTATCCGGTCAGACTTCACGTTACGAACATCACTATGTGTAATTTACGGGGAGAGTGGCAATTTTACCCCCGGGGCCCCCCTGGGCGTTTACAGTAGAGGAAGGGAACAAAATGTACAAATAAAATAAGCCGATACATGGCTAGCAAATACAAACCATGGCGATATGCCGGAGAGATGAAAATTGAATTTTATTGTGTGGTCTGTGCTTAAATGCCACACATTGTGTGGGAAACACGTGTTAACTAACATAGACACCATGGAGATGTTATAATCCGATCTAGGATATAGTAGACAATGGACAGCCTGATCGTTAGGTGTAAATAGAATAAATCCATGGAGTGTGTTTGCCGGCAGGGCAAGACTTGATGACATTTCGTTCCCCATTAGAGCTATGCAAATTAATTTGTTAAAAGAAAATAACGTTTTTTGAAAATGAAAAAAAACGCCAGCTTTGCTGGCGGTGTGGATGACCCCAGGGGATGGTATTCATTTGCAAGCGTACTGCAATAAATGGGTTATATTTTTATACTTAAAGTGGCAGACCCCGATCGACTACCTCGTCGTCACCCCCCCCCCCCACTAACCCCATCAAAATAGAGATTTGGTATCACAAGAAAAGGGATATTTTTCATTGCTCCGTGTTGAATTAAGGACCAGGAAGGAGATGAGGTTGTGGATAGAATATCATTATCCAGCATAGCTTTACCCAATCAGATTTTGAGTGGTGTAAGTGTGTGTGTGTGTGGGGGGGGGGGCGGGTGGGGGGGTGGGGGGGGTTTGAGTTTGTTAATTGGGTCACCCACTTTAACATGTTGAGTTTGTTGTTATCTCAAAATAGAAGCTACTTTGCATTACATTTAATGAAGAACTAGTCGGTTCCCCGGGTTTCCGCGCATCACCTTACTTGAATGACCCGCAGCAACTAATCGACCCCACCACCAAGTTTCATGTCCATACAGTCAACTTTTCCCCCATTTAAACCTCTTTTTGACCTTGAATACCCCCGCTGACCTTTGATCCACTAACCAATACAAACTTTGATCCGGGTCACCAGGCGGCTTTTTTTTGTAGTTTACTACAATAGTACAATATTAGTACTACAATAAAGGCTGTTGTGACCGCCACTTAAGACGACATGTCTTCGTTGTACCAATAGTACGGTCGTATACGTAACGAGGATATAATTTTCCGTCGTTGGGGGGGCGCTTTCCTTAAATACCAGGTACTGTCGTAATTTACTGGGAAAAATCGCTTTGTGACCCACCCTCGCATTTCATAGTTTACTACCATGCTCAACGGCGAATATGACATTTGTAAAAACAACGACCAACCTCGTACTTTCCGATGTGCTCATGGGTCCAGAAATGTCTACGACACGATAACAATAATCTCACCGTGTGACCGGGACCGTCGTATAATTATACGTAGTACCACAATCGATATACCACACAACTATGAAATATTGCTCGTTGTGACCCTCGCGGTCTTGGTCTTCGGTCTGTCCAAGGGGCACCACCAAGTTTTTTCCTTACCGCTGCGACCCCCTCCTTGGAGACCGAGACCGTGCACCCTCGGTCCTTGGAGACCGAGGACCGTTGCGACGCCTCGGTCCTTGGAGATCGAGGACCGTGCCGACCCTCGTTCCTCAGAAATAGAAAATCGATATTTTTGTTTTATAAACTAATTAATTTGCAGGTCAAATATGATTCGCAACTGTTTTGACTTCCATTTGAACCTGATTTGAGAAATTTTCTAGTTGAAATCTTTTACCAAAAAAGAATTAAAAAAATTAAAAATGCATTGGCATTTCCTATTTTGGACTACCTACTAGAAACATGTTTTTTTTTGGGGGGGTGGCACCGCCTTACATCGAGCGAACTCAATCACTAAATGACATAAAAATAGTGTCCACACTTCATTTGTAATGAATGACCCATGTGTTATTTTGATAAGTACTTTGATTATTGCCAGTACAACAGATAAACATTTATAATAAGACATATTCTGCTAACCAACTACATTACATTGTTAGTTCGTAGCAAAGAAAATACTGATATTAAATTTAAAGGTGAGCTGCCTTAATGAGATAGTGGAGGAACACATTCACCCTGGGCATGCACCCATGCACGCACAGTTTATGCTGTCCCCAATTTTTTCATGGTATTTTTCTTCTTTTCGTTGTTCCTTTATGTTTTTTTTTGGGGGGGGGGGGGTTTAATACATATTTGCCTTAAATTGTCTTGATTGGGTGCTTGTATTATATTGCACATGTTGTTCAAGTCTAACGGATTCAATAAGCACACGTGGGTGTGTCTTTGTTGTGTTCTGCATCTCGCACAATAACATCATATTATCATAATAAGTTGCCCATCGAAATGTCAAATTAAAAAAAGCCATTTACCACATGAAACACCACATAGCAAAAATTGGTCCTGCTCATGGGTAAACTTTGTTCCATTTTCCCTTTTAATTTTCCTTCCTTCCTTCCTGCCACTAATTTTTCCACAACATTGTTCACCCATTTCACCTATGAAGTGCCCTTTTCTCATTACCAATTTTTTTCCCTCATTTTGCACATCTTAGAAAACCTCTTTATAAATATTATACTGTGTTAAGGCAAGTCTTCGTCTTGTCCACTCAGCAACCACTCCAGTCTCCCGTTTGCTTGTCACACCACCTCCGTATACATCGTCCCCGCGAGCAGAATTTGGTATTTTAAGCCCCTGCCTGCCTTAGCTGCCTTGGCTGGCTGGTTTTTGACTAAGTCGTGTGATATGTCATAGACAATATGGAATAAAGTTCGTGCCTTTAGCGTGCATGCTGTAATGTGACATGGACTCGGAGACAAGACAAAGATAATAATATCATAATCAATACAATTACGTTCAAGAGGTGACACTAAAAGGCGGCTGCTTGGGTGTGCTTATCCATGTAAAAATGGTGATTTTTGGACGATAGTATGAAATTTGTGTTGATGCCAATTGGGGTTTTAATCTGAATCCCTTAATTTGTACTGTTGAAAGCGATACCTTTCCCGTACCATTGTCCTTGCACTTGGTAGAAGAACTGCATACATTTGATCGTGGATGTTTCGGAACCATTGCTGTTTTAAGTGTGAACTCGGCTGTAAAAATTCAACACTTCTGACACTTTAATAAAATTGTTTAGAGTTCTTTTTCTCTCCAGCATGATATTATTGATGCATAACTTGAGTATTGTAGTCAAGAAACTATTTTTTAAAAAGGGAAAGTTTAGTTTCATTAATAAGTAGTACTCCAGGGCAAAGTTTAATGTACTGGTGCAACCAGATATTTGCATTTTAAGGGGCAGGTAGGGGGCAATCTAATTTTTTTTGGAATTACACCTTTCTTAAGGAAAGGAAAAAATTGCACGGAAACATGGTATAACTGTTAATAAATCATTCATTGTTTTTAATCATCATTCATTGAATTGATGGAGTCATTGTCATCGAGAGCTGCTTTTTAATATGTCGGGTCTTGTTACGAACTAGTCGGCCGTTGTATGTCCGTTTGTCCGCTGAAATTCGGCAAAAAAAATGTTTCTAGAGGTGGTGGGCCGTAGTGTGTAGAGAATTATTTTTTTATTTCTAGATTTTTGACCAAAAAGTTTTTAATATTTTCTTTTTTCTCTTTTTCGGCATCTTTGGATGCCTCGCTTTTCGTCTTTCTTACTAAACCTATTGGTTTGTGTGCAGCTTTTGGTTAAGCGGTGCAGCGGGGTATATGCGTCCGAAAATGTAATGTAATAGTCTATATATACTACCTGGTGCTTCAAGTGCTAAAGGAGTGGCAAGGACAGAGGTCCAAATACGATTGTCAGAGTAAGCACATTTGTACCTATCTAACTTGTCACCGCCCTTGGAGTGTCCAATCAGTGACTTCTACTACCGGCCCATTGACGAGTTAGTGTAAAACACACCCTGGATGAGAGCCACAAAAGATGTGAAGTCGGCTTGTGATTAACCAAGCAGTTACGATCGACGAAAATCGACGACACATCTCAAGTTTACTATGATGTAACCACGATGATGCCTACTTGTTTGCTATGGTGTTTATTCACATGTTTTTTCAAAGTTTGTTATTTGCACCTCTTTGTTTGCTAATTGAATATTAAAGACACGGCAATGTTAAGAAGACCATTTTAAAAAATGTTTTTTGGGGGAAAAAAGGGATGCAGTGGTGTTAATATAATAAATGGGAAGTCATGTTCGAGGGCGTCCCGTATTGTGTATGCACTGGCGTTTTGGTTAGGGGTTTTTGTTTTTTCTTCTTAGCCATTGCTATATTTTAAGAATGTAGCTCTTTTCTTCCATTTTGGGAGAAAGAAGCTTGGTGTGATATGTGGATGCAAGTTCTCCCCTATTTGTAATGGTGTGTCGGCCTCGGGCTGTTGCCATGGCCATCACCCTCGGACTTTCATCAATCATCGGTGGGAGTGAAAATTTGCACTCATAGGGTATACTTTTGGGTTTTTAGATTGATAAAATGTGAATAGATATATCCTTTGAATCGGTTTTTCAACTTATGGAAACAGAGGTACCTGGTTGGTGTAAAAACAAAATATTATACTTTGTTTCTTAATATG
>JAMKCH010045526.1:0-21729 GCA_023653785.1 Ophioderma brevispina | reverse complement strand
CCCTGTCTGTGCTTCTCATGTTCAGAGTATGTCTGCACTGTATAGGACAGATCAAGCCCCAGTCCAAGAAGCTTGATCCAGCATTAAATGCTCCTGCTGCTTATCACAGGATGTCTGTCAATCCAACACCAATGGAGAATTTATACATCCTGAGGAATTGCTCCACCAGATATCATCATAGTGTACGAGCATGCAAGAGCATAGCCGCCAAGTATCTAGTGAAGTACCCAATGTCTGGACAGAGACCTGCTGCGAACTGCCTAAAATCCAGAGAGAGGTTCCTAAGCAAAGTCCAAACTCTTGAAAACAGACTCACGGGTTAAGAGAGTGACCTTGTGGAAAGAAAGACTTGCTATCACCCAGTAACATCTATTGCTATGAACCTGATGATTAATCTTTCACCGAGCTGACTCCTTGTGGGCTGAATGGTGATTCCACAGATTTGAAACCCAGAATTGGACCATTCAAAGTTTTTCCTTGGGCAGAATTGGGGCTACCTGGAAGCAGTCCAGGTAGGCACGTAGCCAGCCCGGGGTTTCCGAGGTGGCAATTTCCCGGTAGGTGCAACAGATGTCCCGATCACAACAAAATTCCCAGTCGCAGGGCAAAAGAATTCCGACAAAGGCTGCTTTAACATGAATATCTAGTGTTTTATTTCCGCTTTCCCCTCAAAATTTCCGAAGGGGGGCAACTCTGCTCCCCTCTGCCCCACGTTGGCTAGCCACTGAGGTCAAGTGGTTTTGGACAGACCACAAACAATGGAACATCTCGTTGTCGCATCCAGGACCTTTAATGAACAAAGATGCCTATTACTAATGTGGGACATTGACGCCAGCTCACGGGAGTTAGGTAATGCCCTTTTTTTGTGGCTGCAAACAACCTTGATAACTTTACGTAATTTCTCTTGTCACATACGGCTAAAGGTTTTGTTTAGCTCTAGATATTATCCCTTATTAATCTAATTCTTGTTTATATGCTTTTCATTTCCTGTTTACAGGTTTGATTGAACAAACACATGACGATGCTGGGATGAAGACAAATGTAAAGTTCAATGGCTAGTTTTCAAAATGTTATTTACCTCAAAACTTAAACGTTCTACAAATAGATGTGTGCTCACCAAGTTGGTTATGGATCATCCTGGAAGAAACATCACTGGGTCCTTGAAGGGATAATGTCAAAACATTTAATTTCACCATCTCACAATTCTTGAAATGCTTCTTGCACATCTGGATAATTGTTCACTATTAGTGCTCATGGGCCGATGTGACTTACCAAATTGATGGCAATTAGGAATTAAACAATTTGAGGAATAAGGTTGCCTGGAGGTCAATTGTATGGCTTGTTTAAATGCTTTGCTTCTGTGCTTGTTCCATATGGATATATGAGGGCCAGTTGCTTAGTGATCTTTGGGAGTGGTCCCGGTTAATGAGGTTGAAAGGTCCATTTAAGTTTCCTCTAAAAGGGCATGAAGTGACTGCTTTTTTTTACACAGATGAACCAAAGTTGATCACTCTCAAGTTCAACCTTTTGGTCCCTCATGTCAAAGTTATGAAGCATATCAAAGGTCACATGTCATAGCCAATCCTTTCACCAAAATTGATTATATTAACCTTTAAGAATGGATCATTTAAAGGGACGCCGTGGTTTTCTGAGATCAAGAAAAGCAACTTGATTGGTTGTACAGGGTGACCCAATAAAAACTTTGCCCCCCTTTTTTAATTGATATCTGGGAATTTTATTTTATCATAACGAAATGGGTAATTTGAGCATTTGCCTGAAAAAAATGCTCATTTTGGTTGAGTGTTTCTCAAGATATGGTCCACTGAAAAACAATAAGTAGGCAAAACAGACTTGTCCACTGATCATCATTTTTCTTTGGCTGGCAATCCCATAGGTTATAAAAGGTGCCCCATTCAATTACAAAATCTTGTTTTGTATAGTGACCACCATATCATACTTTAAAGGTGCATTTCGTGATCGTAACAGTCCATCTTTGCTAGATATCCCCAAGAAAGCTATTTCCAAATTCAGTTGATTCTGATGGTGTGTTTTGATCTCACGCCCGCATAAGGCCATTGTGTTTTAAATTTCTGTCCATTTACTGACAGAAAATACAAAATTAGAAATTTCTTCAAACGGCATATCATTTGCACACAAGATGAGGCACCCCTACTTTACTTAGACCAACAATTTCCGTATTTTTTATAAAATTCTCAACTTTTTTTAGGTAAGTTGGGCGATGAGGCCGTGGATCACAAAATACCCCTTTAATTTAAAAATTTAATTTTAATCCGATATACTATTTTAAATAGATGGTACTTATACAACCCATTGAGTACTGTACAAATCTTTTTCTGGTTCCTTAACAAAATAGTCTAGCTGTAGCTTAAAATGGATTAAGTCATTGCAAAATTTTTAAAGAAAATGGGTTGGGTAGTGCGTGTTTATTCTAACTGTAGTATACTTGTGTGACTCATTTTCCATGTTTTCTTATTCCTCATGACTTGTATGTCTAATTTTTCTACTGTGCAGTGGCGTAGCCAGGTGTGGGAAAAGGGGGGCAGAGTGCCTCCCTTGAAAAAGCTTGAGCAATCCGGAATAAAACCACTGACTTATGTTAAATCGGGCCTTTTTCGGATTCTTTGCTTAAGCTCTGCGACCGGGAACATGTTTGATTGTGATGGAACATTTGTTGCACCTATGGAAAATCCCCCTATGAACCACCGGCTGGCTACGCGCCCTGTACTTGTTGTCTAGTTTCAGCAAAGAAAAATCACAAAGTATACCCCATTTAAAGTATAAGTGTTCTCTATACTCGATTCGCATTGATATTTCGTCCCCCTTGGGTTGGACCTATCCAATAAGTCGGAGAGGGGTTAACCTAGCTCTATACCAGGAAAAATGAAAGACTTCAAATGCACGTACCACACCGGACTACTTGGGGTGACACTCCGGTCATTTAACCTCCTCACCTGCCACTAATACAATTTCTTCATGTATGAAACAACCTGTATTTCAGGCCTTAACATTGTTTGCACAAATTAGAAAACATGATTAAGAGAAGTCCCTGTGCCTCATTGAATTTTTCACCTCCGCGAAGAATGGTACGGGGTCACATAACTGATGAATTCATTATAATCTTGATAGGTATGGTCCTTCAATCCCAACATCACATCTGTAAAGTTTTGCAACCAATATTGGCAACCAGTTTTTGATAGTGAGAGCTAAAACATGATCTTTTGAATCCCGAAAGAGTACTCTGTAAAATTAATATTTGTCGACTAAAATGTGGCACATTTTCAACTCAATATCCAAATCAATTCCTTTAGCCTAAGATTATCACAGGGTAAATGAGACAATCTGGCTTTCTTCAGATACCAAATATTTATCACTTCCGGTAAAATCTGTGTTTCTGGGGACTAGGCTATTAGCAAATTGGACCATGGCCCTTTAACTTGTCTGTCTGTGGTCAAAATGTTTAACCTTTTTCTCGTCTGTGGTCAAAATGGTAACCCTAATATCATGCTTACTGTTTTCCATATAGAGTGTACATTTTCATGGCACTTGCATGTAAGCTTCCTTGGGTAGTGCCACACAAGTTACCCACAAAGGCGGTCATTAGAGGTCATGGCCCCAAAATGCTCAGAATTATGATAGACGTGTTTCATATAGAAGTCCCTGGATGCAACGGAGGTATTAATTGATTCCGTCATGCGCTTGTAATGATGTTGTGCAGTAGCGCATTGACGGAATGAATTGCAATCTCATTTGCATCCATGTGACTTCTATATGAAACATCTACAGAATATATATTGCTTGCATGTATCCACAATAATGTTCAATCAATGTTCCATGACACTGGTTATAATTGAAATCTGGTAGTGTCCCACCGTATTTGTGACTTGGTGAACGCGTCCATCAACATTCACAAACCACAACAGCAGACAACACATGCGTTTCAAGGACCCTACAGGTTATTTTTCGAAGATAACATCCAATAAATGTACTAGATGTTTCCAACCAAGAAAGAAGTTTAAAAGTCTTAGAATTGTGTTACTCATATCCTTCCTTTATGTTCTCTTCTTGTTTCACTTTGTTTGAGGAGAGATATCATTCATAAGAACGCAGTTATGCTCGTACGCCTTGATTATTCATTTTGTTTCCCCTAACAAGTTATGATATTTCCACATTAATTTTAGTCAAAGAAAAAAAGGCAGAGGAAAAGAAAAGAAGACAAAGAAGAAATCAGAAAATGAGAACGAACGCAGCAAAAAAAGTAGTTTGATGATGGTTTGACAAGGAATAAGGAGCCCATAGTCTTATCGATGGGACTGTCCTTCTAATGGGCTGTTTGTTTTGTAGTCCTCCATCAGGGAGGGGCCGTAGGGGAAAAAACCCAGTGGTAAATTCATGATTAATTATTAAATCAAATAATCGTCTGTTCCCACAAATAAAACTGGCACTTTTCTTGAAAAAATACAATGTCACTATCAATTTCATTTCCCCAATATCCGTGACTAGTGGTACACATAGACTTCAGCAAACAATGGAGTTAAAGATTTCATCACACCGTCCCGATATGCGGTGTAGAAAAACACTTCAAATTCCCTTTCATCTGGAGTGCAAGGGACCCATGGTTAATATGTCTCGCAAGCTGAGGAATTTCAGCTGTACGCTCTCCCAATTAGGATGAGTACTGTGCAGGACCAAAAATACTTAACTCATCACAGATAAGTAAATATTGAGCCTCTATATAGTGCGTGTTCAAGTAACTTTGGCCATATTTTCATCATTTATTAGAAAAGGAAGAAACGTGAACAAACATCATGAGAGAAGTTGCGGGCAAGCTTTGAACTAACAACTTTGTGCAAGAACCAAAACTCCGTACTTATTGCTTAACTCATTTCGATTCAGTTTACCGCGTTCAGAAGGAAAATTTAGTGTCAACGGACCTAATAATAATGTCCACTGGTTAGTTATTGTGAGGGAGGACGGGTATTTGGACTCAACCCGAATCGTGGAGGTGGTACACCTGGCTATAACATGGCCCTACATACCCGGCCCTTGTAATATCTTTGCTCGTGGTTAGCTGAAGTCTATTACATATCAATGGGTCTTGATATTGGGGAAAAGAAAATTGAGGGCCATTTTTATTATTTTTAGAACCAATTGCCAGTTTTATGTGCGGGAACAGACAGTTATGTGAATCGTAATAATTATTATGAATTTACACTTGGTTTCCCTTAGCCCCAGAGGGGACTACAGAATGTGTTATACAGTTGTGTTATTTGCGTCACACGTCCTGGTCTATATGGTTTGATAACATGGTGTAAACTAGCCCGACTTAACACTTAAAGGTGCACGAGAGGATTTCACATAAAAGGTATCCCTAAAAATATGAAAATTCTGATTTTGCTACAATGTAAGTTTTTTATCAAAAATGTCCCTATCTGAAAAAAAACTTATATTAAAAAAAAAAAAAAAATTTCTTTGGTACAAAATTTTGAAATTCTTATTCGTATAGGAGCAAAATTTACTAAATTCAGGCCTAGTTTTATACATTGAATTAAGCCAAATGAAACCACCATTTTTTATTCACTTTCAAGGCATTTTCTGTAACCTAAGACAAGGTAAGAAATCTATTTGGGGCTTATCTATATGAAGTCACTACATATGAACAATAAGGGGTGCCCCAAAATCTCTCGTTGCTCTTTAAGTGACCAGGGGTTTTCACTCATGGTAGTGCTCAAGGGGGATTCCATGGACCCCACACTAAGGAACCACATCCCGATAGAATTTTTGCATGAATTTATACCACATGTAAAGGGTCATAGACCATACTAGTTAAGCAATAAAAAATTGACATGTATTTAATTGGGCAGCAAGTTAGGGGCAAAACATTTTTTTCAAAACACTCGAAAATTGGGCAAAAAAGACGGGAAAATTCCAATAAGCCTCCACTACATCAAACTTTTTGAAAATTATTTTATGTTGATATTACTCTAGAAGAACCAATTACATATATTAATAAAATTAAAAAACCGTTTTAAAAAAAAAAAAATTTTTTACGGGTGTTGCAAAATACACATCATTTTCCCATAGAGTTGTACAGTAACGGTTTAGCAAAATCCTCAATGAAATCATTTGTTTTCAGCACATAAAGGGTTAATTGTTCATTATATGTATATGTGCAAATACTCGCAAAAAAAAAATTGGGGTGGTTCTTCGATTTTTAAAATATTCTAAGATGACTCCGTAGTGGCCCAAGAAGGGGGGTTTTATGGGAACCCCCACTAATTAACTCACTAACGCTTGGCCGATTTAAATTTTTTTTGGTATGAAAGAAGCATATTTAAAAGTCGGACCAATTACAAAAAAATTTCAGGCGAAAAACTCCCACGCGTAAAGCGGCCAGCACAAAAACAAATCTTACGGGGTCCATAGGAACCCCCCCTTGGTCACTTAGTGTTAATATTTACGAATAGTTTAGAATGTGTTGTGTTGCCTTGTGAATCAAAGCAATTTTCTTTAATCCGTAAGTATAGTCAAAATATATCTTGTCCCAAACATTGGATGTAAGAATTGATGAGTAAAAGACACTTGAAAATAACCTTATGTATCAGGTGTTAGGAATAATAAAGCGCAATTTCCCAGCTAGTTCATATTGGAGGACGTTTCCAGTAGCCGTTGAATTATTATTTGAGATCGCCGATATTATTCTAATTACAAACAAATTCCTCCTTTTGAGCATCTACCATCACAGGTATTGGTCACTAGTTAATTATCAAGCAACTATGCCAAAAAATCTCAAAATATCCAAAAAAATTGGGGCGCTCTTCAAAAAATGTGCTGTGTATTGCGTTTAACTAGTGGAGTCTACTACGCGTGGCAGCATATACCGCAGTTCACCGTGTCAGCAGCTACTGACACGGTAGGCCACCGCAGCTAGATGCAGTAGCTTGAAGGTAGGTCTGCCAGGTACACAGATATTAGGTGTACAGTGATGCATCTTCTCTACAGTGCCTACCCACATGGCTACTCTGTAGTTTCCCACTAGGTGGAGAGAAGGTGCACATATGGGAGGGGCAGTCCGGAGTAGACATGCAGCTACTTGGTTTCTATACACCGCCATCTTGATTATAGGTTAAATACAAACTGTGCATTTACTTACTGCAAGACAAATGTGACAAATCAATGCGCGCGCTGAGATTTTGGGATTAGAATCATTTAGTCTAATGGCATGAGCTCTGCGGAGTGAGTGCATTGTGACAAGCATCAAAGTTCAGCGCAAGTGAGTGATTTGTCTATTTTGCGAGCAAAAAGTAAAATGCTCAGTTATGACCTAATTTTATTACAACAGAAACAATCAATTTGCCGTAGAGATAACACACTAGTAAACAGGCACAATAGGTGCCCCAAAATCTCTCGTTGGCTCTTTTAGTGACCAAGGGGTTTTCACTCACGTTAGTGCTCAAGGAGGATTCCATGGGACCCCACACTAAGGAAACCACTTTCCCAATAGAATTTTTGCATGAAATTTATACCACATGTAAAGGGTCATAAGTCAACACTAAATCAGCAATAAAAAATGAAATTTATTATTTGGGCTGCAAATTAGGGGCAAAATATTGTTTTCAAAACATGCAAAAATTGTGCAAAAGACAGAAAATTCCAATAAGACTCACACTTAATCAAACTTTTTGAAAACTTATTTTATGTTGATATCTACTCTAGAAGAACCAAATTACATATATTTAACACAAAACTTTAAATTTTTTGGTATGAAAAGAAGCGTATTTAAAAGTCGGACAATTACAAAAAAATTTCGGCAAAAAAATCCCACGCGTAAAGCGGCCAGCACGAAAACAAATCTTCGGAGTCCATAGGACCCCCCGGTCACTTAAGTGCTAATATTTACGAATACCGGTAGTTTAGAATGTTGTTGTAGCCTTGTGAATCAAGGGAATTTTCTTTAATCCTTAAAGGGGGATGGCCCGATTTAAGGATATAAAGTTTTCATCTTGATGGATTGGCCTTCACCCCAAAACTCGGTCTGTAAAGTTTTGTGACGATATTTCAATCCGTTTTGATGTGAGAGCATAAAACATGATTTTGTAAGCCCCATAGAGTATGGTGTAAAATTAATATTGGTCGACTAAAATGGGGCCTGTTTTCGCTGATAATTTCCAAACCAAACATCCTATGGCCCTAAGATTTCACAGGGTAAATGAGAAAAATAGTAGATTTCTTCTGATACCAAAATACTTCTGGTAAAATCTGGGGCTTCTGGGGACGAGGCTATTAGCGATCGGGCCATGGACCTATAGTCAAAATATATCTTGTTCACACATTGGATGTAAGAATTGATGAGTACAAGACACTTGAAAATAACCTTATTGTCTGCCAGGATGTTAGGAATAATAAAGCGCAATTTCCCAGCTAGTTCATATTGGAAGGACGTTTCCAGTAGCCGTTGAATTATTATTGGAGATCGCCGATATTATTCTAATTACAAAAATTCCTCCTTTTGCGACACAGAGTTTTGAGCTCTACCATTCACAGGTATTGTTCACTAGTTAATTATCAATGCAACTGTGCAAAAATCTCAAAATATCCAAAAAATTGGGGGCGCTCTTCAAAAAAATGTGCTGTTATTGCGTTAAATAGTTGGATTCTTACTCGCGTGGCAGCATATACCGCAGTTACACCGTGTCTAGCAGCTACTGCACGGTAGTCCACACTGAGCTAGATGCAGTAGCTGCAAGATAGGGCTTCTAAGGTACACATATATTAGGTGTACAGTGATGCATCTTCTCTACAGTGCCTACCCAAATGGCTACTCTGTAGTTTCCCACTAGGTGGAGAGAAGGTAGAATATGGTGAGGGCAGTCCCGGAGTAGACATGCAGCTACTTGGTTTCTATACACCGCCATCTTGATTATAGGTTAATAACTGTGCATTTACTTCTTGCAAGACAAATGGGACAAATCAATGCACGCGCTGAGATTTTGATCTAAGTCATTTATGTCTAATGCATGAGCTCTGTGGAGTGAGTGCATTGGACAAGCATCAAAGTTCAGCGCAAGTGCATTGATTTGTCCTATTTTTCGAGCAAAAGTAAATGCTCAGTTATTAACCTAATTCATATACGACAGAAAACAATGAATTTGCCTTAGAGATAAACACTAGTTAAACATGCACAATAGCTGCGCAAAAGCTATGACATCACTCCTTAGTTAAGGCCGGAGGAAGTATAGACACGTCACTGCACCTAATAACTGGTGTACTTAGGAAGCCTGATCTTACAGCTACAGCATCACAACTAGACCGGTGTGTACTGTGCAGTAGTTGCCATAGTAGACAGGGAGTAGCTACAGTATAGGCTACCACACAAGAAAGAATCTTGCCATATACTATATATAATCTACGTAGCAGAGTTGCCATTGGGGTAGGTATTGTAAAGTAGACACATCCCTGTGCATCTAAAACTGGTGTACTTTGGAAGTCCTTTCCTGCAGCTACTGCATCCCAAATTGCTCTGTGTGTACTGCAGGGGTTCTCAATTATATTAGCTGAAGGGCCAGAGAATGCCAAACACGTTTAAAAGTTCCCTACATGAGGGCCAAATACACCTGAATTTCTTATGTTTCCCTTTATATTTTAGAGCAAGTCGAGGGCCAAATCAATGGTTGGCGGGCCGCCCATTGAGAACCCCCTTGTGTACTGTGCAGTAGTTGCCATGGTAGACATGGAGTAACTGCAGTATAGGCTACCACACAAATAAGAATCTTGCCATATATTAGTATATCATCTATGTAGCAGAGGTGACATTGGGGTAGGTATTGTAGAGGACACATCACTCTTTACCTAATAATTGGTGTACTTTGGGAGGCCCTATCCTACAGCTTCTGCATCACAACTGGCCCAGTGTGTACTGTGCAGTAGTTGCCATGGTAGCTACCATGTGAGTAAGCAACTTGCTGTGTACAAGATATGCACTTGTGGTTACATTACAAATTTTAAAGGACAGTGTGTAGTAAGTTTTATTTCCTGTTGGATGTGGGCCAAACTTGTCAATAGAAGTGGACCATTGTGCCGGTAAATTTATAAAATTTAACCACAGTAAATACCCACTACCCACCTACTATAGCCCGATGACATAGGTTTGCTCAAATTGATCATGTAAATGCAATAAAATTGTATCAGCAATGGCTGCCTTTTATGTGAAGTTTTAATTTTTGCTCAACAACAATATGCTGCTGTTCTGGTGGGCATTATTTCTTTCATTCAGGCGGGTGGGCAGGTATCTGCAAGATCTTTAATCAACTATAACTTATTAACGCAAAGTCCAATTGTTTTCAAACTTGATGGAACGTTGGCCCATGATTAATTATTGAGCAGTGTAGATTGGATTTGATGCATATAAAGTATTACAATAACATATTTAGATAATTTGGACCAGTTTCTCCTTAAAAGCGCTTGTTCCGATATATGTCCATTGTGTTCTCTGTATTCAATATGAGAGCCTGGCACTTGTACATACACCCCACCAAGTACCGTTGAAACAACCTTGCGGTTTGATGGTAGAAGCAATAATGGATATTGCAAAGCCCTATTCAATATTGTGCTAATATTGATGGTTAACCATTAAAACGTCTGATTTTTGTTTATATCTTGGGAATGAAATGGATTTGGGGGCTCAAATTTCAGGACGACAATGAGAAAAATACGACCTTTCATCTGATAACAAAATCGATACTACCGGGTAAATCGGGGGAGTCCCAAAGATGATTGGAACACACACCTAATCCACTTTAACTCACTAATGCAATGTCACTTCTACTTCAAACTTGGTAGGTGTAGTTTTGTGTTATATTTCTTGAGTATTTTGAGTATCATTCAGTGTACAAGTGTACATTTTCATTAATCCTGTCAAGCAATAACATTTCAATATAGTTCTGCAATAGACTCCTAGGACCTTGCATTTGCACAAGCATTTGCATGGCATGTTTTGATGGTTTCTAGGCAGTGTTGACCTGCCGATGTTGCCACTTTGTCATCCTCAAGCATTTCGAGATAAGGAAGGGTGAAAATTAATAACCTTGGGTAAAATTGTAAATAATTCATTTGAGGTAAAAAAAAACCATGGTTTATTAAACCATGGTTTTTCCACCTGTGTCAAAAGCCTTTTATTTCTGTGTCACTAATCACCCCATTTGTTTTGTTTGTTTGTCCTTCAGTTATTTGAAGGCCTCATCAGGCTCTTTCAAGTTATCCTGCCAATAGATACACTTCTACAGGACGACCAAGCAAGAGTAAGAGACGGCATCATAACCAGGTTTGAAGTTAACGACCTGCGACAGCGTCTTGAACAAACCGAAAGACAAAACCACCGTGTGGTGCTTGAACTGGACAAGGCTAATCTCGAGACGCGCAGAGTCAAACTGCAGCTGGAAAATTTAAAGACAACTTCTCAGTTGAAGCTCGAACGAGCTGAATTGGAAACTGAGAAGGTGCGTTTCGAAGGACAAAAAGAGAAAGCGGAACAGCTCATTGAGATGCTGAAGATGAAACAGGAACTGCAACAAGTGAAGAGAGATAACGAGATAAAAGCTGCTGAGATTGAATCTCTAAGAGCAGAAAACCAGAGACTAAAAGCTCACGTAAGAGGATACTGATATTTTAATTGATAATTATGTGCAGGCCTGTTCAAAATTTTTATTTCCTGGTAAGCTAAGGAGAATTTTAATAATAATGTCCATTTATAACGCGTATATATCCGCCCCTACGGGATGCTCACGGCACGATTGCCAATTATTATGCGCTGCCATCAGGAAATCATCACAATCATTTCGCTTCATCTAGGTGGCTGCTGGCTAAGCGCACAACTCTACAGCACTTAGATTGTGATTTTACCCGTAACAACTTAAGGTCCCAGGAAATGAGATGATAAACCTAGTCCAATCTTTATGGGGCATTCCATTCCAATAAACAGGGCCACAAAAAAGAATACCCTACCAGTGACATCATTAGTGAAACTATTGATTTTCAGTCAGTGCCATGAATAGATTCACACCAGTCACCTAGAATTTTCTATTACTCTCTGAAAAATCAATAGTTTCACCAATGATGTCATCACCAACCCAAATATTGAATGCTTTCTCGCCCCTCCTTTTAGACTTGACACAAACCACATTAATTCTATTTGCATTTCCTGGGACCTTTAACACTTACTGTGCTCAAGTGATCGAGATCTCGATCAAAACATGTGGCAGGTATTATAAAATGCTGCCTTTGTGTACATAAGAGGTGTTAACAACATAATCATATTTCCCAAATGTATTCTTTTTATCCAAATCACAAAATTTCCTGGCAAGGAGCTTGACAAACATTTTAGACTTCTAGGCCTGATTATGTGTTCCTGTTTGGGAATGTACGTTTTTCATCTTTACAAATTTACATAAGATTTCTTCCTACTTTCTGTGTCGTCTGCAAGAGGGCACATACGGATTGCTTTGGTAATGTCTCTCTGTATATGTGTATCTGTATGTGGTGAAAATGCTGACTCAAATGTTAACCCTAAACATAATTGCATGGTGTATCAACACATGTCATTATAAATTTTCATGAAACTTGGATGCAATAATCATTGGGTTACTCAATGTAACCTTTGTCCCCAGTCACTATACCGGATGGGCAAAAGACGACATTTGCGTTCTGTGAACGCTTTATTTTTCATTCACAATAAGGTGAGTGCCTCTGTTTAAAAATAAAAAGTGTTTAAAAGAAAAAGAAGGATGCGCATTTTGTGATTCCAAGCCCCTTCGCTTTAATTCATTTTCACTAGTTATTAATGACGCTTGAGAAAAAGCTTATTCCAAATTTGGTATGTATTCTCAATCTATGGGTTTGTGTAATGTGCAAATGCTTGTTTTCCCACAGTCCCATTAGGCCACTGTGCTGTACGGACAGACATTACAAAATTGCGAATTTCTTACAGATACGACGAATTTGCACGTAAGAATTAAGTACACATGGATTACTAAGGCTAACGGTTCAAGATTATAAAAATCTCATTTTTTTTTAGGTAAGTCGCGGGGACAAGGTTGTGGTAATAACCGCAAATGCCCCTTTAAATTTCAAAACCAAAAAAATTTTTGTATGCTTAAATTATACACGCTGCTAGCAAAAGATCGCAAAATGCCCCTTTAAAAATTTTAAAACCAACAGACGAGTCCTTAAAAAGGATATTCTTCCGCATTTTAGTGCACAATTTGTGAAATTAAAAACAAAATGAGTTTTGTAACACTATATTTTAATAAATACTATCAAGGCATCATCATAAATATCAAACCTTTATTGTGAAATAAAAGACATTCAGTTTCATGGTTTTACTTTTTCTTTTCTGATATCAACATCTGGTATTTTTGAAGTAGAAATCACATTGCATGGAACACCAAGCCCTTCGGTTAACCATACTTCCCCTTTTAAAGGGAACTTCTTATTTAGTGCAAAGGCCCATATCACTTTTGTGTAGTAATACCTGTCATACATTGCTTAATTACAAAAGTTGTGCCTGTTACCACACTTGAAATTTAAGTCTGCTTACTGAAATAGTTCCATGCTTCCAGTGGTTAAACATTACATACAAACAATGTAATTCTGACCACAATTGTATTTATACCCTTTGAAGTACTTATTTTGGATATAACTTGGCTATAGGTCATTCTACATTTAATTTGTCAAGCAAAAGTTTGCAATCCTGACCCAACCAAGCAGAGACCAACTGTTACATAGCTAACCTTTAGTTAGGACTAGTCTCATATAGTCAAGCAGGGAATGTCACTATCACTCTAGTGGTGCAAGTAGGGTATGTATATACTGACCATGGCCATGTATGGAAAAATATAATGAGACTCTTGAACTCCAACAGACATATCATACAGCTGAAAGTTTAACCATAGATGGCTTGTACACACAAATAAGACCGAGTACACTCATGAGGTTTTGGTCAATTCAGGTTAATCTTCTGCCTGGCGAAGAAAAAAGTTTTTGTATGCCTTAATACACTCGCTACATGTATACCTTAATCTAAAACTTAAATCAGACAATTTAGCCCTGTATATTCTTCTACTTCCTTAAGATTGGCCATTAGTATTTGTAGTATATTAAAGGTGCAACAAGAGATTTTGAGACACCCGAATATTGTGCTATAATAGTAATTTCATATACCGTAGATTAACACTCAATAGATTTCTTACCTTGTGTTTGGCTACAGAAATGTCTTAAAAGAGAGAAAACAGGTGATTTTGAATTGCTTACATTTCAGTGTAAAACTTAGGCTGAATTCCGTATTTGCTCCTATACAAAATTAGAAATTTCACAATTTTTGTACCAAAGAAATGTTTCTCAGCTTAATCCTTTCAGATAAGGATATTTTTTATGGAAAGCTTTACATCAGGGCAAAAATCAGTACTTTCGATTTTTTTGGGACACCTGATTTGTGAAATCTCTTGTTGCATCTTTAATCTCGCAGATTTGAAAATTGGGGGCTCTCTTCAAAAAATGTGCTATTATTGCTGTAAGTGCACTCCTAGACAGTGTTGTCAGTGGCTTGCAATGGAAATTATAACTGAACAAATGACCTGTAGCAATTTCACCCTCAGGGGCATTT
Source organism: Ophioderma brevispina (assembly GCA_023653785.1). NCBI lineage: Eukaryota > Metazoa > Echinodermata > Ophiuroidea > Amphilepidida > Ophiodermatidae > Ophioderma > Ophioderma brevispina. The sequence continues at coordinate 7,055 of JAMKCH010045526.1, read as the reverse complement.
ATGATAGACAATACGGTAAAGCACAACCTTTATTCTATCTATCCTACAGGCTGATAATACCAGTTTATCAACAAGTGGCTTGCCTTACCTGTCATCCAGTATGCCGTTCCTTGCCATGCAACAGAACACACAACTACTACAAGGAATGATGCCTCGAAGGAGCAACTTTGAAAGGGTGAGTTTGCATTGATTTTCTTTTCTCAATTTTCAGAGGTAATACCATAACTAAACAACCTGCCAATTGTCATTGCTTCAGAGTTTAAAAGAACCCTCAAACTATGGTCCATATCACTATCTCCATGCAGTGATGTCAGCCCAGTTTATAATGATAGCAGTGTTTATTAGCACAATCGTTGACTCCATAATGACAGCGTAAGTCGTGTGCAATCAAAGACGGCATTTCTATACACTCACAAAATCTCTGCACAAAATATCTGACCAAATAGCTGACATCACTGCACAGAGATAGCGACATGGACCATAGGTAAATAATTGTAATCAATAACATTTCAGATGAATCCTGAGGCGTTGTCTTTTTAAAGACATTTGTGTTTATCCTCCTTTTTTTTCAGGTCTTTTTCGAAAAGTTGAAGTCTGATTTAAACCCGAGTTGGGGTTTAGGTGAAGTAGGGGTTCATCCATATGTGGATGGTGTCAAAGGTCATACACCAAGTTCAAAGGTCATCTGAGGTCATGTTGTATGTGTATGTATGTGTGTGTTCCAGTTTTGTTAGGTTTTCGTTTTTCAGGTCGTCTTCAAAAAATGGAAGTCCGATTTAAACCAGACTTGGGGTTAATTGTGCATTAGGGGTTCCTTCATATGTGGATGATATCAAAGGTCATCTGAGTCATGTTCCAGACTTCCATCTTGCCAGGGGGATGATGCAAGTTTGACCAAAACAAAGCTGGGAACAAATCTTTGCAAAATTTGAAAATATTTTGCAACAACATTGACATGCATTCAGAGATTTTACCACCATCTGCAGCTGTTCAGAATACTCATTTATTATGACAAAACCAGAAAAAATTGGCTACTACTGGTCAGTTTCCTACTTTAATGGTTCAACCTGGCCCTGTAAGCTTCACATTTAAGAAGAAAAAAAAAAAAAACACTAAAGACACTCAAATTGATCTAGCACTGACCATAACAAAGCTGAGAACAAAACTTAGCAAAATTTATCTTATTTATCTTCTGCTCCAATAAATCCTCACACAGCAGTATTGCTGTGAATGTGAGGTGAATCCGGCCACCCCGTTAGCAGGGACAAAACCGCATTTAAAACTTTGGTTTACCTACTTTGTGTGCGCTGGCTATCTCCTAGGAAAGATTAATAATATTCATTTTTGTGTACCTGGAAAACTAATTCAAATTTCAATAAAATAATGTGTTTCATTGATTTTTGGGGAAAACTAATTATGACCCCATTAAGCAATGCTAAAATTCATTAGGGTTGACCATGTAAGCATGGTAACGCAATGTTTTAAAAGAATAGTATAACTTTTGTTTCCATGCAGGTTCCAAGAAATCGTGCATCGGCCCAGGGTGAAGGGATGTGCGTCTGTGATCAGTGTATGTTAGCAGAATTCCCCAACAACTACGACGGTCGTCGCAGGCTAGAGGCACACATGAATTCACAGCACCCACACCGTGGACAAATTGCACAGCCGCCTATGATTCCTTCACCGCTGATAGTAGAGTCGCTACAAATGTTGAGACAATCAGTAGACGGACTCTGAATGATTGTGGGGACGAAAAAGGAGTTACAACACGGAAACTTGAAATATCTTGAAAAATATTTGATATTTTCATATGATTTCTAGTATGTGCACTTGGCTTCTCATGGGGAACATAACTTTCTTGACCTTTGTTATGTATTTCGGTTGAGTGGAATGCCTCTGTGATTGTATTACAGACTGGCCGTAGGAGTACATAGGATATTATAAAACCAAAATCCTGGATCTAGAATTTTACGACAAAGTTGTAATTCTCTCTATGAAGGATACAATTTGAGCTTTGATATTTCACACATTGATTTAGTATGTGGACAGGAATTATGGATATGGAAAAATGTGATTTTAAAAAAAATTGGCGGAGGTCATCCAGCATTGTATCTTACAATTATTTTTACCTATGGGGACTTATGGTCTAACTAGGTGTTTATTGCCAATTATGGTGTAATTTTCATTCACCTACATGTAAGTAAAGTGCGTTGGCAACACCTCCCAAATGACGTTCTGTGCCGGTCGGTGGGAGCCAGTGCCGGTCATGGACGGCCGCCGCCGACCTGCGTAGCTATATCCCTGATGGCATCCTTGGGAAAATCTCTAAGCCAGCTTCAAAACTGAAATTCAATTTGATAATAACCAAATTAGAGATAGTGCAATCAACAAATCACTGTATCCCCTTGTAGGAGCGTACCATTGTGATGTTATCACAACCAAAATTGATATGCAAATTAGTGGGGACCAAAATCACACCCGGCGCAGTGTTCACGGAAGTGCGTTTACGCGGTACACTTAAGTTGACGCGCTGTTCGTCACGTTTAGAACTCTGAGTACGCGCAAGTACACCAGGTGCAAACTGCAAAGCAGCAAATTAACCAAAACTATCATTTTGCTTTAAATTTTTCTAAAATATTAGCAGGAAAGCTTTTGTCGAACTGGGAACATTTTAGTGTTATAAGTGAGAATAATTATGTTCCTCTATACATGATATTATTAAGTTTTCATAGGGATTTTTGTTGTTGAAAGGGATTCAAACATGTTACAGAGTGGTTCATCACAAATCAACAACTCTGCATCCGATGCATCCGCATATTTTTATCTCGCAAGGGCGGCTTATAGAAATATGCGGACGCATGGATGCGTCGTTTTTTATTTCTGATTAACCACCCTGTAGCATGTTTGAATCTGCCACACACAATTCTTTCTGAAATTGGGGGCACCATTTTCTATCCCGTAGGTGCCACAAACTCTAGCTGCATCATATACTCTAATTCACTTACATTGACCAGGTTTGAAACACGCTATACCGATACATTTTTAGCCACAGCATATATTTAAAAGGAACATATATGAATTATTTAGCTAGCATGAACATTATGTGTAACTTGTAAAGTGGCTATTTACATCAGTACTACATGCAATAACTAGATTAGTAAATTGATTAAAAACATATAATTATATATCTAACCGTTGAAAATATTTATTATCCTATACCCTCTGAATAGTCCTGTGGTAGGCCCATATGACCTTGCAAAAGAGTATGCACAAAATGTTTTGGTTTCTAGGCAACTTTGATCTGTTGATTCCAAATCTTGCCGAAGTAGGGGGAAACAAGGTCAATAAAGCCCCATTGAATGCAATGGTTGTTGACCTTTGGTGCCCCTAGTGGCCAATCAAGTACCTTCTACGAAGCCGGTTTTTCTGAACGGGAACAATGGACCAACTAATGTGCTCTTCAAAATTCCTTTTAGCAAATACTTTCAGTTTCCTAAATGTCTCGAGTGGCAGTAATACTCTTTCAGTAGCAATTCTGTGAATAGTAACTATGTAGAATTGTGTGTTTAAAATGAAAAAAAAGAAGGAAATACTTACTGACACACGCTACAGTCCCACGTTGCTCAATGGTTGCTACTTTTTTCTATCCTTTGTTTACTCTCCGCGATTACAGTATATTCGCAATCACGTAAGCTCCAAACAGAGCGTGATGAATGAACGTGAAAATTGCCAACGGGGATCGGCGGCCTGTCACAGTCGTTCCCAGCATCCTCGAGATGTTGTGACCCGGGGATACAACCTGCGTGCGTAGCGAAACTAAAGGTGCCCTACATTGGAACTAAGCAATTTAAGACAGTTAAAACGATTCCTTATTTTATCTATGAGCTTTCCATCAATAATTGCAAACAGTTTTTTATCCAATGCGGAGTAATTTTAAAATTGACCCCTTGCACTGAATTACCCTTTTTATTGTTTTTTCTATTTTTAAGCCTTATTAACACTTTCGGCCGCAAAGATAGTACAAAACTATAACCTTTTTGGAATCCTTAATGATTAAACTATAAAGACACTATCAGTGATTTACTAAATCAAAAATTCGAAAAAATCTCAAAATAATGTTTTGCATGTATGTATAAGTACATATACAACATACCTTTAAATGATAAGACAGAAGCAAGCTAAAGAACAGAAATCAGAACTTTTTAGTCATTACTTGCCGTTGTCGGGTACCTTACTACAACACGCATGAATGGAGAATCGTATCCTGGAAACAACTGCCGTTTTCTCCCTTTTTCTTGTCTTTCCAATTCTTCACGTTGAACAGGTAACTTATGAGAAGTCTACAGACTTATCCTTCACTTGACTATTCCTGCAAAATTTCAATATTTTCAATCACTGATAGTTCTTTAACTTGGTATCTTTATCCAACATGATTTGGATCAATTTCAAAATTTGACGCTGTAGACTCCCAAAAACCAATTTCCCCCACATACGCTAACTCACTTTTTGGGTAATGTTGACACCCAGGCCTACCAAATTAAGAAATCAGCTTCGTTTAAAAATTTTCACAGATGAAACTTATTTTAGAGTTATTATGGAGTTAACGAGTTAAAAATGTCTCCCTTTTGGTTGACAATATAATTTTTTACTATATTACTTCTTCTATGGGTAGTCAAAATCAGTTAGCTCTTACATCTAAATGGATTGATATATTAAATTTTACAGATGGGGATTTGCGGTGAAGTCATTCTACCTAGGTGAACTATATACTTAAATCGGGGTCAGCCCCTTTAAGTAGGTGCTGTATGGTAGTATCAAGGGTTTAGGGTAACCTCACGTTACCAACTACACCTCCATACCAGTACACCGTGTGCCTCTCTGTCTTAATGCTGAACTTGTATTCGAGAACCACTTTCCTCTTTGATTTTTTAAGGAAAACATTAAGCTGCCTTTCCCAAATATGATTTGTATGTTGGCATACATGAGATAGCCATCATTAAAGAACAGTGAGGACTTTCCAGAAAAGAACACCCCCATTTTTGTCAACCCGGATTTTTTGCATATTTGAATTCTTTACATGTATTTAATCACACCTGAATTGAACAAGACAATACGCCGACTATATGTATCATACATTTATGTATTTAAAATAAAGCATGGTTTGCTAATAGAGATGATTGCGATAGCAGGCAAATTTTCAAACAATGTTGCGGTTTTCTTTTTGTACTTTTTTGGTCAGTACAACCTTTTAAAAAAATTTTTGTAAGGTGGTCTACAACGATCCAGTGCAATTGAGAGAAATCCTGTATCTCAAAAAATCTCCTCTGTCATTTTAAAATTGACAAGGTAAACTTGTCCTGTAATATCGTTGGAGAAATTTTCTTTCCTCTGAGAGGGTAGGGGATAAAGATCGAGGTTCAGTTTCCTGGAGGGCAGTTTCAATTTACCAAGCCATCTTGAGGGAAGGAATTTTGTTTCTCGTTTAGCAGGCACCAGACTTTTTTATGCTGTGTTTTTAATTTTTTTGCGAGTTCTTGTTTTAGTTGAAGCCAACACCCATATGAAGTAATCTTTAATTAGTCAATTATTGTCTATAGATAAATATTAATCAAGATATTTCAAATTTTTGCTTCACAAATATGGTATATATATAGTGACTTTTGAAAATATTTATATATGATGCAAGTCTGATATTAAAAATATTTATTTTTGTAATATTGTACTTGTGTGAAGATTGCTAAAAGCACAATGGTTTCATTTTGGGCCGCCTGCCAATACATTACGAACCACAGCGATTTTGCTTTAAAATGGGGGACGTCAAGTCCAGTATTACCAAATTTGAACAACCTTTGAACACCTTGCTTCGTGATAAAAGGCCAGCCTTCTCTGTGACTATGTTTTAGGGTCAAGGTCAAAATAGGTCAATCTTTAAACGTGCTCAAACAATACAAAGCCATGCTGTGCTTTGACAGTGATTCATCAATTATTTTTCTTTGTATTCACGCTAGCATTTTGTTTGTAACTTCTTTATCTGTGTGAGTATCATGCTGTGATTCCAAGCGCAGCGCGAGTGATTCAAGGCTGCGCAACCTTAATGACATTGTTTGTCTTTCATAAATTTAATGTTAGTGGTGACCTCCTCTTTGACATCCAGTTACCATCTAACCATGATGCTCACTCTCCATGAGATGACCCATATTTGTGGGTCAAAGGTCAAATAGAAACCTGTTTAAATAATACAAATAGTATACCATCTTGACTTTTTTAAACATAAAAATCAATGATGTTCGGTTTATGTGACCTACAGTTATGGGTGAGAGGTCAAAATAGGGTGAAATTTGAAAGAGCTGCTAGAAGGGTGGACAGTAAACAAGTCGTCTTTTTGTCTCTGAAAAAAGCCATCGCTTCAGGCAGGCAACCCACCCGTGTGTTCTGGGGAACACATTGTATTTTATTTTTGTTCATGTGTTTGACAATGTATCTGAAAAGCTACATTAAAAATCAAAGAAATATAATAACTCACTGTAGTTTGCTTTATATTTCTTTTTTAATTCTATTCATAAATTACTTTCCCCTGTTTCTCCCCTCTTCCCTTTCTTTCCCTCATTTTTCACCCTCTTCCTCCTCCTCTATTCCCTTTCTCCTTCCCAATCATATTGACTCCCTCTCCACACTCCCTGTCTTCCTTCAACCTCTTTTCTCTTCTCCCCTTCCTCCTTTCCCTTCTATTTCCCAATCACTCCCTCCTTTGTATGCTCTCTATTGCACTCCTTTGTAGTTTGTGCTTTAAAGGTGCAACGTGAGATTTTTGAGGCACCCAAATATTGTGTCATAATAGTAATTTCATATAGACTAGACACTCAATAGATTTCTTAACCTTGTATTTGGCTTCAAAAATGTCTTAAGAGAAAAAAAGATTATGATTAGCTTATATTTCAATATAAAACAGGCTGAATTTCATATTTGCTCCTATACGAAATTAAAAATTTCACAATTTTTGTACTAAAGAAACATTTCTCAGCTTAATACTTTCAGATGGGGTATTTTTATGGAAA
>JAMKCH010045525.1:0-12393 GCA_023653785.1 Ophioderma brevispina | reverse complement strand
TTACAAATCTTTTGTTAAAACGAGTATATTCTCTGGGCCCATTTTGGCCTCCTGAAAATCAATCAGGCAAGCTTTTTCACTCAAGATAAATTTTTAGGTTGGTTCCATAAATATCAAATAACATTTATAAACTAATTTATAACTGAAAGCTATAGGGCTTTCTGCTACTTTTGGAAAACAAAAAAAAACATGATCTTCACCCTGAATTTTGCTAGAATTCACCAATAGGGGCTTTATAGGTTTAGGCAAATACTTGTCCAAGGAAAAAATAGAAATTTATTCTCAATGGCAGAAAAATTTTTTCCCCAAAATTCTTTTCAATTGAGTCAGGCATGCCACAGAACAACCAAACCAAGACCACTAGTTTTGTGAGTGAGTGAAAATTTAATGAGTCTATTGTGTGTAAAGTCCAAGCCCTTGGCACCCTTACATAAACTTGCTTCGCCTGTTAATGGTACTGGAGTGTTTTCAAACCAGCATATGCATGTGTGGTACTATTGTTAACTGAGTTGCGCAGGCACCTCATTGTGGTAACGGGTTATTCCTGGTTGCTATTACATAATTTTTAAACCAGTTATTCAGTTGTAGCTTGCTAATGAGTGCTAGATACACCCCTCTGCAAGTAAATACTTTTTTTTTTAATTCTAGACAAATCAGGAACTTGGTTTATTTTGGAAACCTGTTTTTTTTTAAGGGAGGCAATATACCTAGCACATGTGTATTTACATGTTTTTATTAGTTTGTATGTGGCAAATATTGCAGATAACTAATTTAAAACCTCAAAATCCCATTGACGTTATGTACAAAACTTAAATCCATGGAACCAACCAAAACGGTTATCTTCAGTTGAAAAAGCTTGCTAATTCTTTTCAGGATCCAAAATGTCCATAGAATCCACTCGCTTTAAAAAAAGTTGTACTTGCCTCACTTGCCCACACAGTATTCTTAATTTCCAGTTGAAATTGCTATTTTGTCGTTGTTCGACATAGTGAGTAAATATTTAACATCATCTTTTTTCGCATATCTAAATAAATTGGAAGCTGATTAGTTAAATATTCTGAATTTAACTTAGTATGGGCGATTTTTCACTAGGTTTTAAAATTGAAATATATGTTTTAATCACAGTCTGGGGGCAAATTAACTTCGCAAAATCTCCAAAGCCGTTTTTTCCTCGAAATGCGGTATTTTTGCAATACGTCAGTAGGTGACGCGGCGGGGGGGGCCGACGATATCTAGGAAGATTTGAAGTGGTCAACAAAAGTCACGAAATATATACCTAAATTGAGGATGCATAGTAACTCCAAGTTATCTTTAATAATCAATGGCTACCCTTAAATGAGACTCCTCTTTCAAGAACCACCAGGTCTAGTGTCGTTTATAGCAACTGTGTACATTCGCGAACATTCATCTAAAACGTAAATGATGCTATTTTATAATACATATTAAGTTTTGGGGGTCATTTGGAGCATTCCGTGACCGTGGAGAGCAAAACTTCACAGAAGACTAAATCCATGAGAACATGATGCTCTGCTCTCCACGTTCACGGAAATGCTCCAATATATAGTATGTTTTAGTGGGATTTTTTGTTCGTGAGAAAACAAAATCCTGTATAATACAACAGACAAGTTTTGCAATGCCGGTGTCTTGACTTGTGATATAGTGGCGTCGTAAGTGGGAATCTGTGTACTTATTTTCATACCAACAGAAGAACATTCTAGCTTGCTGGGGTATCGGATTTTTAAAGATTCGTGATCTACAGGGTGGGCTGTTAACAAACAAATGGCTCTATGTGATACATTGACGCTTTTTTTTTTTTTTTGGGGTCCGTTAACTACATATTAAGTGCATTATAGTTTTTCAGTAACGGTCCCTCTGAATAAGGTCCTTTTCTTATTTTACTTGTCTTATTATATTATCCATTTCAGAAAATAGCATCCAAACTGTCACCAGCACATCCTTTCTTCGCATTTTAAAGAATCAATGGACAACATAGGAAAGGCAAGTTACCTACCAAGTGATTACAAATTGATATGAGACCATGTGTGTGATGGAGGTGATCGTTAAGAATTTCGGATCATCAACGCAATATTTGTTCACTGGCTTGACGGTTATTCTAACATACACGTGTTGTCAATCAATAGGTAGAAATATGAATGTTCACGTTTGGAAACAGTCAGAAACGGTGACAACAGGCGAAGCAAAAAGGTAGATCCGTGATTTTAATTATTTTGTTTGTTCCCATCATTGTTAGTGCAATAAAACAAATTTTTTGATTGATATTATTGGTGGAGTTAACAACTTGGTTGGAAGTCCATTGATTTAGTATGTTCGCTTTATTTTACCACAACTAAGTCAACACACATGTTTAAATTAAAAGGGGGATGACTCGATTTAATTAATACAAACTTCATTATGATTGAATGATCCAGACTCAAAACCCACCTCGAATGTTGGCACGATATTGCAATCTGCTTTGATGTGTTGTGTGAGCTGAAATGTGATTGTAAGGCCCATAGAATGCTTAAATAGTCGAAAACCAACATGGGTCACATCTCGATTATATAAGGGTATGGCTATGCAGAGAAGATGAGAAGGGAAAACTGCCCATGTTATAATCGGTCGAGTATAATCGATAAAGGCCTAAATTAGCCACCATTCAAAGGACTCATTTGCGACTGCTACTTTATCATATTACAGAGAGATACACTAGATAGTTTCATTACGCTTACCTCGTGGTTACTAGGTTATGTACTACATTCAAGATTGTGTTCTACTTAAAGATAATGTGACGACAAGATGTTTTGCAGTGTAGAAGAGGCCAACACATTTTCGAAGGAGTTGGTTTCAATAAAGTTTAAAGTCCCAGAATAAAAAGCACAAAATAAGAAAAATGATTGTATTTTTAATACAATTTTTCCATTTTTCAAAGTTCATTTCCAAGATCCCAGGGAATATAATCACGAACAAGAAAATGATTTGTACTTTTTAAAACCATTTGTGTTTCCATTCTCAAAGTAATTTCCAAAATCCCCGAATATAATCACGAACTAAGAAAATGATTTGTATTCTTTAAAATACATTTTTTGTTCCCTTTCTCAAAGGTAATTTCCCAAATCCCGGAAATAACACAAACTAATGAAAAAGAAAATGATTTGTACTTTTTTAAAACAATTTTTGTTTCCATTTCTCAAAGTAATTTCCCAAATCCCGGAATATAATCACAAGCATACTCCATGTCAAAAGTAAGAAAACCAATTTGCAAAATGAAAAATTGTTTCCATCTCAAAGTAGTTTACACCTTACATTTTCAACATAAAGTTAACCCAAAGATAGAATTTTTATAAATTAAAAAAATAACCAGAAATTTATCAAAAATTATTTTAGGAATATAATTAAGATTAAATATGTTAACCTCGTGCTAACACTTAAACACTGCAGGTGTGTCAGAACTTCTTTGATTAATCCCACACAAACCAGGAAGTGATAACTTAATTGGACAAATCTTATTGATAGGTCGACCAGGATCCTTTTATTTGTAATAACAATAGGGGACAATAGATGAATAGGATATAAACATCGGCAGATTAAAATAGGAAGGATACTCGATGCAGAAAGAAGACGATTGTTCAATGGTACTTCAAAACGATTAAACTGTTCATACGCCTCTATTCATCTTAATTACCTAAATCGATGTTGGATCAAAGACCTGCGCTACTTGCTGGGAACATTATATACACCTGTATTAAATCCAGAGAATAATCCAATTATCAGTTGTCACCTTGGTATTGCACCAGACTATAACTAGGTCGTGACCAGTACGATTCTGGCCCGAAATCATGTCCAAGAGCATATATTTTCAATGGTCTCATAGGGGCGCTATTCATTATTAATTATGTGTGCGCTTTATTCGTTAATGTTTATTTGAAAGTATTGCAAAAGAACGACTTCTCCAGGCTCGGATTGCTTGGCGTGTCTGTGGGCGCTCGTCTCGTTATCTAAAGGTCGTGGATTCGAATCCACTCCAGGAACAACATTTAGTTAATATTTATTGGTATTTAGAGTTGGAATTGGAATCATAAAAACCTCAGAGTTGTGAGATTGAAGTAGAAAAAGATTGAATAGCTGCCTTCTGAGATAATAAGCCTGTTTCAAGGCTGGAGCATGATTTCGGGCCAGAATCTCCGACGTGCGACCCAGCAGGGAAAACGTACTCTTCTGCATTCACTACAGACAAACTTTTGGACCCCAAATTTTCAAAGCATTTTGACACTTTGACATTTTTGGACACAGGACAGTGTGGTTTGGTGACTTCAAAATGCATTATCTAATCAGTAATATATATAATTCATAGGGCCTACCGGATTGTTTAAATTCAGGCTAAAATAAAAACATCATTTATTGACCTCAAAACATTGAAATCAAGGTTAGCTTACCGAAAAAGGGTTGATGTGCTGTTTTTTCTTCGTTAAAAAAGTCAAGGGTTTTCCTCCATATTTCGCCAAGCTAAAATACCAGCAGAGAACATTTAGTGGAAAATTAATAAACTGTTAGTAGCAGTGTGTCAATTCCTTCCTGTTGTGAACTTCCCGACTGGCCAGCTTGAGTGGATGAACAGATTACCGCAAAGGTCCAATCGACGGCCCTTGAAGTACCTAACAATGAAGCCGGTGAATGAGGAAGTAATATTCTGGGTAATCGGATTTCAAAACCGAACCTCTCCTTTCTTTCTCATATTCTTGGTCTATGCTTATAAGGGTGATGTGTGTCTCTGCTAGTCAAATAAAGTGGTATTTCAAGGTGTAAAAGCCAGTGATAATGGTAATATTATTTGGAAATCCTTTTTTCAAGATGTGGCATATTTTGTCTACAAATATATGGCACTACTTTAAAACCTCAAAGGTTTGGCACCGAAGTCTGTTCATTTCATACGTTATTATTCATTAAAAACTCCCTGTAATCTTTTTTTTTTTTTTTGGTTAAATAGGCGTCACATTAATTGATTCTGCAGTCAATCATAGCCCCGATTTATTCTGGACACTGATTTCCTGATCTTCGCTGAGCCCCGTTCATTTAATGTGGACGAGAGAGCACAAAACCGACTACTTGATTCAAATGACTGTAACCCGGTCTATACCTAACCAATGTGATGATCTTTGCAGCATATTAAAGACAATGAAATAAGTTTTAGATGATACCACATGTGTTAGATATATATTACTTGCAAATTCAAAATGACGGACACATCAGGGTCATTTTTTTTACTTAGGTGAGGTGCCAACATAAAGTGCAGCTGAAAGTAGAAATGCGCAGAACAGTGTCCAACTTTTTGTCTTGAGCTCAATATTGGCATGTACACAACGTGCTTTTCTTATCCCTAGTTTGGTATTGATAGCTCCGACGGTTCGCTCCGAAAAATATGTGTCTGCAGGAATACGTCTTCGCTGACATTCCAGTGGGATGAAATACACTTGTGGTAGCAGAGGGGGAGATAATTCTACAAACTACCAACTCGACACAACACCGCCAACTACCGGTACAGTGACATCGACTTCCGTCTCAATAGATGACTGATACCTGTACTAACTACCAGTTGCGGTGGAGCTTCCACTAATGGAGGTGATGGCCCTGTCGGAAGTATTGATACAAAAACAACGGAGAAGGGAAAATATGTAGTAAAAGCATACTTTTGCAAGGCTGTCATCGCTGGGTTGCAAAAACGGGTTAAAAGGTTCATCGTGCAAAGTTACCATTTCAATATCTTATATGTTCATAATTAGATTGTCCATTGGACTCTCAGCAATAAAAATGGTGATACAAAAAGTACAGAAATTCGGTAGGAATCTTGTCCCAGACTAAATCGCTTCGTTGATTCAAAGTAAATATCACATACGAGTTTTAAAACTGAAGTCTATTTGTACATGAACTTTGATTTCAAAGGACCAATGCACGTATAGATTTTTCCACCAAACGACAAATTGTTTTTTTTTTTAATTGTACGCCTCCACACCCATTCATGTAATGATCATACGTACATGAAATTGGAAGTTTAGAAATTGAAAGTACATAAAGGACATATTAAGATGCGCTTAAGTGAAATTTTTTGCGCACATTTTGAAGTTGGACCTTAAACATTTTCAGGTTTATCATTAAAGGTGTTAAAGATGACATTTACACAATCAGAAACAATTCTTGTCCAACTCTATGGTGGGTCTAATGGCAAATCCATTTTCAAAGTAGCATTAATATGCAATGAGTTCTCATCAATGTCCTATAATACGATGTGCTATGCTGTCTCATACTGTAGTTGAGGTTCCTGATTCGCTGCTGGTCCAAAATCCCGGTTGTGTGGCAGGAGATATAGTCCTCCGTACTCACAGTCCGCCTAATATGTTGTGGTTTTAGTTTTTTTGATGTTGTTCAGGCTCAAGAGGTTTACAGTGGCGCTCTATAAAATATCATCATATCATCAAACAGGGTAATCGAGTCAGTTGACCCTTCACGCAACATTAGTTCACATTTTCCGTTGTCGTCTATGGGAGAACGCGAGCGACGGTGGCTCCTGCGGCCCATATACCTTTTACACCAGTGCAAAAACACAGTGAGTATGCGGAATGGTTCCTGGAAGGGTGGTGTCATTTGCGCTTATCCCCTTCATGAATTTTCTCTAATGCACTGGATCCGATTGTTAGACGACATACAGCTAACCGTTCGAAGGTTTATTGACACAGGAAAACTTTGTTTTGACTTGCCTGCTATCGTAATCGTCCCTAGTAGAAAACCATGCTTAAATTGATTTTCTGTCGTGCCAACAGAATATACTACTCATTATCTTATGTACATAATAGGGCGTATTTTGGCTTATTCACTTCTTCACTTCGTGTCTCTTTAACATCTGGTGCTTTAGCAACCGATTTTGTGTGTCTCTATTTTCTTCAAACTTAACTTCAATATAGTAGTCCACAAACCTGAGGTGTGGCGATAATATCCCACGAAGAGGGCTAATATTTAACCTTGTTTATATATGATTACCGTTACCCTGCCTTGAATTTCAATTATTTTCCCTTTCACCGGTCCCCATCCCAAACTATCATTCTCCCACCGATGTACTAACCAAATTCTGCAATGCAATCGCGTTCATCTCTCAGCAGACCGTCTGCACACTCGCTTCAGCCCATTACAATCCTCAATAAAATCTGCACTTGTCTGAAATAAACGTTGGCCCAACATGACGGTTTCAACAAGGATGTCTCGCAAATTAGACCCTCCTATGACGGTGATCTTGGGACAGCTTCAGCTTCTTTACACACCTTTCTGCGTGCAGCTGGGCCTCAGGCAGCCGGTTCCTTACTGTTCCTACTATTAGTGATGGCCTACGAATTTTTTTATATCCTCATCTGTGATGACCCCCGCTTCAACCAGCTGGTTTTTATTGTAAAACATAATAAAAAAAATTTAAATATTTCAATTTTCATCCATTTTCAATAAAGCACATCAACAAAAAGTAGCAACTACACACTGCCACTATTTACTCTACTAACCAGTCAATGTCCAAACGTTCTCAACGGATTGATATTGGCGTCCTGATGTACTGCTACAATTGCCCGTTTTCTCGCATGAAAGTCCTTGACGTGTCGCCTGTCTGTTGCAATTTCCCGTCGTAATCGCATTCCGCGACAACAGATACACCTTTGTCGAGAAATTTAGTTGCTCTTAACACGACGATTAAGTGTTTTTCACTCCCGTTTAGTGCCCAAGGGGGTTCCATGGTACCCCACACTAAGGAACCACTTCGCGGACATATTTGTGCGCGCAATTTAGTCCCATAATGTCCCAAGACAACACCCAAACAGCACAAAAATGAATGTATACTGCGCTGCAAATTAAGGGGCAAAACATTGTTTTCAAAACAACACAAAAATGGCAAAAACGGAACCTTCAATGAGCCCTGCACTTGCACAACTTTTTTGAAAACTTATCTTATGTTGATATCGCTCAAGAGAACCGTAAGTGGGCATTATAATTTAACACAAAACTTTTTTTTACCGGTGTTGCAAAATACACGCATTTTCCCATAGATTTTGAACAGTAACGGTTAGCATGACCATAATGAACTTGTTTGTTTTCCGCCAATAAATGGTTCCGTATTTATTATTTTGTTAGTAATATTGTGTACTACAGGTATTTTTTTTAAATGACTTTTATCACCAAAAATGCCTTGGTTCTTCGATCTTTTAAATATTCTCAGCCGACTTCCGTTAGTGCCGGGGCGGGGGGGGTTCTCACTAATTAACTCATTACGGCTTTCCGATTTTAATTTTTTTGGTATGAAAAGAAGCTGATTTTAAAAGTCCAGTGGTCAGTGGCAGTTGGACGATATTTAGTCACTGGTTATCCCAGCGCCGTTCATCCATAACTAGTATTCGACTTGTCACCATTTTTACATGAAACCCTCGATACATAATGCGACGTAGCGACCACAAAAGAATGCAATTGCGACTGGTAATGGACGAGCTGGAATTTGGGAATAACTAGCACATGAAGAGGCATTGGATGAAACGGAAAATACCGAGGGGCATTCAAATCATTACCACGTCTAAGCCCCCACATGGACGTATCCCCCTAGTAATTTCAAGAAATCTTGTTCATCTTGAGAGCTATATATTGTACAACCAACATGGCGAAGACGACACTGTTATAAAGCTCACTAAAAGAGCCATTTAATCCAATTCAGCACAGGAATGCTGTTCCTGATAGTTGGCAATTCCACGTCAGGGTAGGCCTGAAAATATCAAGTTCTCTCGCCAGGAAGAAAGAAGAGATAAATGTAAAAAACAATCCTAGAACGACTCGATGATTAGCGTTTGCTCAGAGATAGGAATGACTTCCGAGGACCAGCACATTAATTTAGTTTCGAACCGCAACTTCTCCAATTCTAAAATATATGCGACAAATATGAAAAAATGATTCCAATCAGGGAGTAGAAAGAAGGCTGTAAGTTCTTCATGAAGTACATTTGAAAGAGCAGTTACTTCTGCTTACGAGTCAGTGTCATTTGGACATCATTAGAAAAACAAAAACGCATAACATCTGATATTCATATCATTTACAATTGTGTCTATCGAAACGTTTGCAGTTTGCTGGCACTTGTGGGCTTTACGATGGCATGTCCTCATCCCTGGTCGTTGATGGGTATATCAACACGATCACATAACCGGAAAAAATGCTAACTTTTTCCCGATTCAAAATGGTGGTTAAAAACCGATTTTGCAAGGCGCACCAATTCTCCCGCCCAAAACTGAAAAACAACTGTCGAAGGACTTTTCCATAAGAATTTGGTAATAACAGGAGGACATAATACAATTTTACATGCTGAAATAACAAAAACAGTTACCGAGTACAGATATTCAGGGCAAAAAAAGTTGAGAATAGCGACCCAAATGCTTAATTATGCTACTTAGCATAATAACGCCACGGCCGATTTGATTTTTTACCACCAAAAATATGCGCAACTGATATTTAGGGCAATGAAAACAAAATTTTGGCAACAAGTATTTTACCGTTAAACTGACGCACGAAAAAAAAAAATAAATAGTGGGTCCACACGAACGACCCAACCCCAACCCCCATTATATATTGAAGTGTTAACACCGTCGACACTTAGCCAGGTTAAGTGATCATGATGTCAACATTCTTTTGCGCAGTTATGCGTTATACAGTGTTACTATTATATGACAATGTTACTTCCTTCGCTCTGACTCTCATCTTTGGTTTACAATAGAAGAGTTGAATCGTATGAAACGCCAAAACTCCAAAACCTATACAATAGGCAAAGGAAACCAAGTCTGACAAAAATACATCTTTAAGGCATATCGTACACTTATAAAAAGAAAACTAAGACTGTCCCAATCAGCTTACATTACATTACAGTCCGATAATTAACATCAAAACTCAAAAACATCTGAAATTGTCAAATTCAAAAATCGACAGTGACGGGATGTCCACACACTCCTACAAATGGTAGGAAAGAAAGGGCTGAAAATATGTAAAAAATTACGTCTGTGCTGGTAGTAGACACGGCACGAAAACACTGGAAAACATCCATGACATGGATGGTGAGCTTTTTCCCGACACCCCCCCCCCCCTCTGAAATCTCAAACGCAGGCGCCAAGAAGCTGTTTTGTCAGTCTTGAAAACAGGCCTCACAGGCCCTGACAAAATAACATCTAGAATTCTTAAGGAGTGTGTCGGAAGAACTGGTCCTCAGATACTTGCTGGTTGATTTTTTTTCCCCCATGAGTCTGAACAGTGAGATTGGCTCACGTCTCACATCTCATCCATTTACATTAAGGCCAATTCACACTAGACTCCCACAACCTATTTTCACCATTTCCACCTTGGCCAAGCCTATGGACGCACAAAAGACAAATTCGATGCTGTAAATTCTCTGGACTTCTAAGAGCGTACGCGTTTGATCGGGCCCACATAATAAGCTCTATCAATAAAGGATAAGAGGTTCTCCTTGCTGGGTAGTTATCCTCATCTGCGGACGTAACATCTAGCCGTCCGCAAGGAACAGTAATCGGCCGTTGTCCGTGGTTTATCTTAAAAAAAACTATATCGATGTGTCGCTACAGCACAAGATTACGCCTCTTTGCAGGAAGTGCTTGTCTTTGGGGAAATAACATTGGAGGACGGCAATGACAACATTTCAACATGGTCTCGATGCTTACCAAGGGTGGCGTAAGGATGTCAGAGGGTTTAATACCGCCAAATGATTTCATATGCATATCTCCATCAAGAAACCCCACCATACCACTGTATAAGCTATGCGTGCAATGTATCCAAGATTATGTATAGTTATGCAGAATGGTGCAAGACATCAAACCTATTGTGCATCTTGGGTGAAAAGCTACCAAATTGGCACAGATGTATAGGCTTTGATATGCTTTAATAAAATCTGGTCTAGTGGGCACAATAATTTCCTTCCAAGCTTGCCGCCAAAGTTCAATATGGCCGCCACTGTTAAACTGTCATGTTTTTGCGTGCTTTTATATGTTATGTGATCCAATTATCAATTTGATTGTGGTTCGTGCGCATTGTAAGAACAGAAATTACATGATTTACACTCCACTGGTAATTCTTGTTTGCGATTAGCAAAATTGAAAACAAAATGGCTTGAAAATCAAAATGGCGGCCACTTTGTCAATGAAGCGTATAATTTGTATCAAGAATATGAAATGGGTTTTCTTGATCTTGTTATGATGGCCTTAGGTTGTTATTGAACAATATGCATTAAAGAATTCACATCACCTTACAGGATACAACCCAAATAAGATTTTAATAAAAATGGGGCAAAAATCCAAAATGGTGGTAATTCTTCACACGTTTCAGCTATCCTTGCTTATCAAGAAATGAATGTTTATTGATCTTAATTGATAGAACTCCTTAAAGAAGGAAAATTCCTATCAACTTCAGAGGAAACAAATACAGGTCTTTTGTTAAATTGCTTCTTCAGTATAATTTGACCAAGATGCTCGCCAATTTGAATGGCCACTACTTTTAAAAGGGCCACTTACGTGCCTGTATGATTTCTGATATGACCTCATACCCGTTCAATAATTTAACATCCCTGTATTTGATTCTTATTGTTGGCTCTGCTGTTATTACACGCCGTCAAAGTACATGAATCCAATCAGTGGTGGGAGGAATTCGCGGTAGAGAAATACCACGTAATGTGAGATTCGTGCACCCAACAATCGGTCCAAAGCAAATCGGGGCAATGTTACACAAGAAAAGTTTGAATTCCCCACGCTCTAAGCCTTTTGATTATTAAACCGGTGAGGGGCAAACAAATCGTTATTACGTGGGAGTTATACGGCGAATTCAAAAATGATCGGCAAAATTGCCCACCATCCAAAAGATGAGTGACTCTACATTGTAGGTACATTGTAGCCTTAATAAATGTGCGGCAAGGTTTACTAAATACTTTCCATGAAACTTCCTTGCTTATTAACTACTTAAAAAATTTTGGTAGTTGTAGTTGTTAGTGATAGATTATAGTAATAGCCCAACTTAGGGATTAGATCTATATAAATTTGCCCTTACTTTAAATCATGCTTGTGATCAGGGTTGGCTCCTGGCACAAAGGATGTATATTGTGTTTTTGTTTCTAGATCATGCAGTTGCAATGCGTCATATTAAAGTTTTTTTTTCCCCGTAAAGTCCTCGCAATTCCCGTCGACATCTTACATATGCAATTTCAGACTTACGCCAATCCCAAGGACTCCCATATCAGTGACTAGATGGCAAGCGCTGCCGTCTGTCTTGGAACTATAGCTTCTTTTGGAATTACGATGCTATGTCTGCAGGAAGACCACAGAGGAACTGATAGTC
>JAMKCH010045524.1:0-12153 GCA_023653785.1 Ophioderma brevispina | reverse complement strand
TTGCTCTATGTGGACATTGTCTCGTATAGTAGTCTCAGCTCCATCAGTTTTCGTCCGATTGTGTGGCCGGTTCGTTTCGTTATTCGTGGCTCTGAGTTATCCAAGGATGATAAAACAAGCTTACAGCACTTTGTTCTTTATATTTAGTCGACCTCCGATCTTCGGGAGTCATTAGAGCTGGTTCTCAGTCAGGACAGTCGACGTGGAACACGTCCATTCCTGAAAATAGTTAAGTTTTACGCTGGTATATTCGCCAAGACTCTTTGCAAGTTCGGAATCGTAATTGTAATCTCGCTACAGCCCGCGTCGCGGCACCACACCAGGTCGTAGTTTAGTAGTTCATTAGTTAACAAATTTATAGATTAAATCTTGATTATTGATACCTAAGCGATGTTTGAATGAGATTGAGTTAAACACACCAATTAAACTAAATACTTTGTTCTAAATTTTGTAATCAAGTTCACAGTTATGTCTAGTTATTCAGGAGTTTGAATCCGTAGTTTGAGGTGGTTTTGGCCTTGGTCAAGGTTGACCGAAACAGTTGAAAGACATGCTATTCCTAACAGCAACAGCGAATTCTAAAAAATAAGAAAAGATACTTAGGCCTAAAGATTATCGGTGTGAATATAAACTCACCATTATCAAACCTTGCTGCAAAAAATGATGCCTACCAAACTAATACCCTTGAACATAGGCGCCATGGCTACAGATCTATGCGATCTGTAGCCAGGCGCACCTATTATGCTCTAACCCCAAACCACCGTACTCACCACACAGCCCAAAAATAACCCTTGCACATCTGGATCCCCCTCCTTAAGTAGGGTCCATTTCAAGGTGGTGAAATATTTTAATCCACTCAAACATTTTACTACAATGTGCATTAAATAAGGGTTTGATGATGCCCATTCAATTTGTATGATTTTCCTTTAAAAGTATTTTGTAATAAAGCTATAAACAAAGAATGAGTGTATTATAGCACCTGAATTGTCTACATCCAGAAGAATTTTAGTAGTAACTGCCACATAGATATAGTAGCAGTGTGTCTACTCTAGATGTGTCTATACCCCGTCTGTACTGGGCAACTACAGAGGAAGCCTAGGGGTGGTTGTTGTCCCGGTAGTGCAAGCAAAAACTTCACGGTCGCAGGGCAAAAAACAAAAGATGCCGAAAAAGGGGCTGATTTAACATGAGAATCCGTGTTTTATTTCACGATTTCCCAGATCCAGATTTTTTTCAGAGGGGGCCTTCTTCCACCTTGCCCCCAACTGGCTACGCTCCTGGTTGTAGAGTAGAACAGTCATGCTTTATTTATTCCTAGCATCGAGTAAACATGTATGTGATTTGTGCATTTGCTTCCGCAACTCTTAGATCTTCCACCGAAAAATTGCTCAAATTCCTTGGGTAAACCTTAAGCCATGAATGCTCTTTAGTTTGCTGCCCCAGTCGTTTGGAATTCACTTCCAAACAGCCTTAATTCCCTATTTCAACATCCCCATGCTCTCTCTCAATTCAAAAAACAAGTTGAATTAACTCATCTCTTCATCAAGCATTCAAGCTTTTCACCGATCCACCGTTTTAATTTTTTTTGTCAATGTTCGGTGTGCTCCAAGTTCTATGGAACTTTTTCATATTATTAGTAGTAGGTATTAGTAACTGTGTGCTTTGGAAGTCCTATCTGTGGGATAGTTACCACGCGAGCAAAACGTCTGGCCGCTGTGTTGATTACAGTTGTGTCCAAGTATTTAGCATCTAATTTATTCTTTTCTTTTGATTTTCTTATATTACAGAGCTGTGTATGAAATTTAAGCTAGACGAAAAAACAAGAGTAGCAAGAAGTTTGTGCAAAGGCAAAAATATAAGCTGCTGAAGAAAAGCCAGAGATGGAGGGGTGGAAGTTGGACCAGAATCTGAAAAAAAAGTGCATGAAATTATCTCCCTTTTGAGGATACTAAGCTGGTTTTACATATAAAGAAGATCATTGAAGCAAAAAGGAAAATTGGAAAACATGACTTTCTGGAGCATCTTTCTCCAGTTGGTTCCAGTGGCCATTTATGATGAGCAGCTTGATAATATTATCAAAGAAGAATCGAGTAACTGAAGCTTGCTAGATGTGACCTTAACAAATCAGGACCAGGAAATGCCTGTCAAATACAAAGGTTGGTTGGCCTATGATCATACCCAAAAGAAAAAATACAGAAAGTAGTTACAATGGCACATCCCACGGCTGTTGCCAATGTATATAATCGCACTGACCAAGTATTAGTCTCGCCCTATGAGCTGAAAAGACCTTGCAATTTCGGGTGGGTAAATGAAATTGCATAAATTTGTGCATAAATCTTCAAAAATATTAGACGTACTGAAATCTTGCACATATTTAAACAATTGGAATGCTAGAAGTCCCTTCAATAAATTTGACCAAAAATTATCAATGTTCTTCTTCCAAGAACTCTGACGTATTTGCTCAGTGTACATCTTACAATGTATTCACTCTAAACACGAATGAATCTTAGGTTAAAAAAAAACACCAATATACAATGTGGTGTTTCTATATTATAGATGTCAAAGCACCATGATTTTATTTTCTTGCATGGATCGATCATTTGCTCAGTGTAAAAAGCCTTAGTATCTCTCATTGCACTTTTTTAAGTTGGGACTGGCAGTTATATGATCGAAATTGATCATGGGTAAAACTGTTGCGTAAGGACTTGAAATTTCTGATTTGGTATTGGAGCAAATACGAAATTCAGCCTATATTTTATATTGGAATATAAGCAAATCAAAATCACCTTTTGTTTTCACTTTTAAGACATTCCTGTAGCCAAATACAAAGTAAGAGATCTATTGAGTGCCTAATCTTTATGAATTACTACATATGACACTATAATATAGTATGGATGCTTCAATAAGGCTTTGTCAGGTCGGTTTTCCTTTGAGGGCCTCTACGGTATCCTGGTAACCGTACTACCTGTCCAGGGCCGAGTTGTCGGCGGCTAAACCGTCACCCCCATCGTTCTGATGAGAGGTAGCTGTTACGCCCCTGTAAGAATGAAAAAGAAGATCTACCCCGAAGGGCTTCGGTCTTGAGAGGCTGGATGGCCGCCATTAGCACATGCTGCCTTGCAATGGTGGGCGTAGTTGCCCAAGGGCTAGGCCCACCGCCGAAACTGTGGATTGACATCAGGAATGGCATCCGGTCAATTCTCTTTTTGCTCCAATAAATCCTCACACAGCAGTATTGCTGAGTGAGGTGTATCCAGCCCACCCTCGTTTAACGGGGACAAAACCGGAATTAAAACTTTGGTATAACTAACTAACTAACTTTCACACTGAGCTGGCGATCGATCCACTTTTGTGATCGATCGCCATCTGTAGACTTCAAACCAGCCACCAAATTCATTATGAAACTTTGCCAACTCTGACACACACGCATCTGCTAAATTCACTTATGTATGAGACTATTCGCCATGTTGAATTTCCTTATTCAGTCCATTCAATTTCACGATGGAAAATGCCAAATTTCTGTGCGGAAACAAACCAAGGTGACAAGTCATATATCACTTAAGGGATTGGCCATGTACCTCAGCATTAAAAGTCAATGACAACACTTCTTTCAGAGACATTTACGTAAATGTTTCTGAAAGAAGTATTTTGAGCAAGCAGCAGCTTGTTAAATCTTTCCTTTTGAAAAGCTTTTACATAACTAAGACGTTATTGCGCACACGTGTCTAGTATTCAGAAAACGACTGCACTTGTCTTCAAAAACGGCAATCGTTGCATGGATCGATCACCTGCATGCTCAATGTAAAAAGCATTATAGTATATCTCATTGCATTTTTTAAGTTGGGACTGGCAGTTATATGATCGAAATTTGATGTGGGTAAAACTGTTGCTTAAGGACAAACTAGTAAACGTAAAATTCTTGCCAAATTAAGGTTAAAATTGAATGTTTCTGTCTTCTGCATGGTTCCATTGACATACCTTTACCCCAACCAGCTAAAACTTTTCACTAAATTAGCCAATTGGAAGAGAATTATACCTAATTATGAAAATTACTTCTGAATTCTACTGAGCGCAGCCAATATAATGCAACTTATGTGCTGAGCAACATGACAAGATGATTGATATATATGATTCAAAAGGGAGTTTCCATAACCTGCCCATCTGACACACTTTTTTCTGACACACTTACGAATTTGGAACCCTTCACGGAATAAAGCATATGTTATTCTGCTAAGGTTTCCCAATTCATAAGTGTGTCAGAAAAAAAGTGTGTTGGATGGATCAGGTTACGGACACTCCGGATTCAAAAGGTCAAATAATTACTTAAATATGAGGGGGGGGATACTGATTTTATGCCTATTTATTCAGCTCTAGGAGCATAAGAAAGCTAATGCTAGGGAATGAAAACTAAAACTTGATAACAAAGCTAGGAAAACAGGGACACTTAACTTAGTAAATAGTCCAAGCTACAGCCTTGCTACTACAGTCCATGGGACCTTGATTTATTATTACATTTTCCAATGATTTCTACACTAGTTGTACCTGCTGATTCTGAATCCAATGGGTGCCAGACGAGAAACCTTGAGCATTTTTTTTTAGAAATGCAAAAAAGAAAGAAACAAATTAAATGGCCACCAAAACCCTAAAAAATACAAGTTAAAATTTGCAAGATCCTCCTGACAGGGAGCAAGTATACAAATAAGCTAATTAATATGTGCAAATAATGATGATCAATACAATGCATGCATATTACTTGCATGCACCATTACCGACATACCAAGGTATGTCAAATTTGGACATTAAAACAGATTTAATGATTTTTAATCGGTTTGGTTCAAGAATTTGGTATGTCCAAAAACAATATCACATATATTAAAATTACACACAATTAGTTAAGACGGGATACTTAGAGTTCTCTAGTGTCCTGTGTTTAAAGCGTTGCGGTGCAACGATGATATGTCCTCACAGTGAAGACCCTCACAGCGAAGTTCACATAAATATCCATGGTATATTCCAAGCGAATATTCCGAGTCTTGAAGGTAATTTTGTCCAGCAGTTCAAAACGATGGGGTTTTCCCTCGATGGCTAATATTCTGCAATACAATCCAGGTATTCTACCACCATCAGTCTGTCGCTAATGTCCTTATATAGGACCACAAACTGGAATCCCTTTTGATTCCAAAACTGAAGCTCTTCTGGCTTAAAAGACGACAACAGACACTTAAGCTATCAAGCTCCGGCGGCATCCAATATTTTATCAATCCTGGCAATATGTAAAGCTCAAATCTACCATTATTGTAGATTAAAACTAGCTATAACTATACTGTATAGCTCCTGGATACAACTGCTGGCCTGAGTCCTTCCAGTGACAAGTATTTAACTACTCACAGCTAGATTCCCCTTTCCTAATACCTAATGAGTGCATCAATGATACAGTAACCCATCAATTGGGATGGTTAGGGAATGCGTAGTTGTGGGGTCATAAGTCATGTAGGGTCATTACAGGTCAATTGACATATAGCCCATGGTTCTTGGCCAGTGGTTATCCTGAGCAAGTTTGGTGGCTATACAAATTAACTTGGAATGTTTTGACCCCTCAAAAACGTGTCCACAAAACTTGTACGGCAAAACTCTACCACCATAGCAAAACTCATATCCTTACGTCAAAGCACGGCCAAGTTACCCGATAACGACCCCTGGATGACCTTTGACCCCAAAATGACCTCTTGAAAATGTGACCACAAAACTCATACGGCAAAACTCTACTACCATACCAAAACTCGTATCCATACGTAAAAGCATTTTTTTTTTTTTTTTTTTTTCTGGTTACTACTGCTGCCCTGAGTCTTTCCAGTGAGAATTATTTAACTACTCACAGCTAGATTCCCCTTTCCTAATACCTAATGAGTGCATCAATGATACAGTAACCCATCAATTGGGATGGTTAGGGAATGCGTAGTTGTGGGGTCATAAGTCATGTAGGGTCATTACAGGTCAATTGACCTATAGCCCATGGTTCTTGGCCAGTGGTTATCCTGAGCAGTTGGTGGCTATACAAATTAACTTGGAATGTTTTGCTAATTTTGGGGTCAAAGGTCAAGTAAGGTCATTGGAGGTCCAAAGAGGGCAATGGGCCAAAGAGGTAATTCTGTGCAACCATAAGTGTTCTGTACCTAGTGGTTTCTTTAATAGTAATTTTACTAGGCGGTCTCGATTTGGCTATCACCTGTGTTTTGTGATCACTGGCTTGAATGTCCCTCGGGTTTTGTGGTTCCTTTGACCTTGGAATGATCCCTGATGACCTTGTCATGACCTTTAAAATTTCGGCACAACAACAATCCCGCCCTCAAAGTTCAATGTCCATACACTATTTTTACCCATTTGACCTCTTTTGACCTTGATAACCCCTGATGACCTTTGATCACTTTACCATACAAACTCGGATTTCGTAAGGTCAAGGGGAACCCAACCACCAAGTTCATGAAGGTGCACCTCGGTCCTCCCGAGAAAATACTACCAGAGAGACACAGTGACAGACTGACAGACAGACCACCGTATAAAATGTGCAGAACGTTTATAACGGTTGAAACCATGGGCAAAGGTCATTTAGGTCTTCGAGGTCAATCTGTGTAATGCCTTATATGATTCGTACCAGTTCTTTTGAGTAATGTTTTGGTGGTCACTGTAACGTATTTGGCAGAAATTTGTATACTAGCGGGCTCGCGTCCGGGTCCCTGCTAGTTGAGTAAAATACCCGCTAGATTAGTATACTGGAAGTTTTCAGAACAGACCTCAATATAAGGTATTCGACCCTATTTTCGTGCCCCGGGTGCTTTCCATATCCATACCTCAAGCATGGGTTTTTATAAAGCACGGCCAAGTTACCCAATAATGACCCCCACCCGACTTTTTGACCCCAAAATGGCCCCTCAAAAAATGTGACCACAAAAGGTGTATGGCAAAACTCCATACCAAAACTCCTATCCATATGTCCAAGCAAGGGCCAAATAACCCAATACCCCTGGATTACTTTGACCCCACAATGACCGCTTCAAAATGGTACCACAAAACTGTACGGTGAAACTCTACCACCATACCAAAACTCATCCATACATCAAAGTGCGGCCAAGCTACCCTAAACCGATCCCTTAATGACCTTTGACTCCAAATGACCCCTCAAAAAACATGTCCCAAACTTGGCGGCACAACGTCTACACATAGCAAAACTCATATCCATACGTCAAAGCACTGCCCAGTTACCCGATACGACCCCTGGATGACCCTTTGACCCCAAAATGACTCTTGAAAATGTGACCACAAACTCAATATGGCCAACACTTCTACCACCATACCAAAACTCATATCCATAGGTCAAAGCATGGCCAAATAACCCAATAATGACCCCTGGATGACCTTTGACCCCAAAATGACCCCTTGAAAATGTGACCACAAAACTCATAAGGCAAAACTCTACTACCATACCAAAACTCGTATCCATATATCAAAGCACGGCCATGTTACCCGATAACGACCCCTGGATGACCTTTGACCCCAAAATGACCCCTCGAAAACATGACCACAAAACTCGTACGGCGAAACTCTACCACCATACCAAAACTCATATCCATACGTCAAAGCACGGCCAAGTTACCCGATAACGACCCCTGGATGACCTTTCACCCCAAAATGACCCCTCAAAAACGTGACCACAAAACTCCTAAGGCGAAACTCTACCACCATACCAACACTCATATCCATACGTAAAAGCGTGCACGGCCAAGCTACCCGAAAAAATGACCCCTGAATGACCTTTGACCTCAAAATGACCCCTAAAAAATGTGACCACAAAACTCATACGACAAAACTACCACCATACCAAAACTCATATCCATACGTCAAAGCACGGCCAAGTTACCCGATAACGACCCCTGGATGACCTTTGACCCCAAAATGACCCCTCGAATTGTGACCACAGAACCTGTACGTCGGAGCTCTACCACCACACCAAAATTATTATCCGTATGTTAAAGGACGGCGAAATAGCCGGACAAACAAACCCACAAGGTTGATTTTTTTAGTAATATAGATTTTGACCAAATGGGGTCAAAGGTCACATAGGGCCATTAGAGGTCAAAAGGGCACATGGGTCACCATAGGTCATTCTGTGCATACCAGTAAGAGTCCTGGACCAGTTGTTCCTTTTTATAGTTTGTCATAGCATTTTAGTTGCAAAAGTGTTTTATTATGTAGATTGACAAAATGGGGTCAAAGGCCATATAGGGTCATTAGAGGCCACTCTATGTATACTCAATATGAGACTTGGGTCAGTGGTTCTTTTGACTACGTGTGAAGGTAATCGGCAAATGTACACTAAACAGTTAACATTCACACTCCAGATACCCACGGCAATGCCTTGCAATGCTCTGTAATGCAGCAAGCCAGACGATCATATACAAGTCTCTTTTACAGCAAAACATTGACGCTTGGTTGCACACATAATAAGGATATCAGAGGGGTCATGACATACTGGTAGCAGAGAAAATTGTCGGGTCTTCAGTACGGGTTTAAAAAAAAAATTCTCTATTAATTTTCTTTTGTTTCAGGCCACTTTGAGGGAATATCCTCCATCAAAAATAGAGGATAATTATTGACAAATTTCCCAAACTCTTGTTGAACGATTTTTAGGATATTCCTAATCAAAATGTAAGGACTTTCTGGCAGATGTGTTCCAAAGATTTCGCTTACCGCCACTTATTTCAACATTTTAGGATATTAATCCTTTGAGAACTAACGGCGACTCAAGTCGCCGTTCAAAATTACTGTCAATTTTTGCTTCAAAAATGTAAAAAGTCTTTATTTTCCTGGGCACATTCAGAATTAGCATGGGAAAAATGCATTTCGATGAGTCAAAACAAGCCTATAGGCCTTGTTGGTGTTTTTAGATGGCTTTCCAAATCACCTGCAAACATTTGGAGGGCCTCCTCTTTATCCACTGAATTATGTGTTACAAACGTATACAAAATTGGTCAGGGTCCAAAGGGTTAAAAGGTAAAAGTCGAATGTTAGGCCAATCATTTAGTGGAGCACCGTCGACACAAAGTAATATCTAAAACCCGTTAAAAGTATAAAGGCAAGCGTGTTTGTCGTCTCAACTCGCACTAGAATATAGTATCGCAGACTCGCAGTGTAAGGGTTATTACAACTATGTTCTGAAGTATGACCACTGCTGTTTCAAGTGAACACCCGCTCGTTTATCATATTTATAGCATCGAATTCTATATCTAGACAACCTAATATATTAAGTGC
Source organism: Ophioderma brevispina (assembly GCA_023653785.1). NCBI lineage: Eukaryota > Metazoa > Echinodermata > Ophiuroidea > Amphilepidida > Ophiodermatidae > Ophioderma > Ophioderma brevispina. The sequence continues at coordinate 2,847 of JAMKCH010045524.1, read as the reverse complement.
CTTCACTTTCAAGGACCACTATAAATTCCAGAACTGTCTTATTCACAGATTTCAAGGTGCGTAAAACCTTCAACGTGTGGAACATCCGTTTAGACTATGAAGCTATATCCAAAGGAACAGCCACGATGGGCATGGCATGCATTGTCGCAGCAATTTCCATTGTATCGAAAACAACCAACAAGACTTTAAATAATGACAACCAGATAAGGTTTCTAGCATACACCAATATTTTCCAACACCTCCAAAAATAGAACATATATCATAAACTTAAAATTCTAACCTTTGCTGTAGAACCAACAACTCAACTTTTCATCCCTCCTATACCGTAAACACTATCAATAGTTCATATAACCAACTTCTTTTGTATCATCTCTATAATAGCGGGCGATCTTTCCATCCAGGGTTTTGGTTACACTAAATCTACTCAACTCAAGTCAAATGAACTTGCCACTGTGGTTTGGACCTCAGTCCTGGTAAGCCTGGTAGATATGGTAATACGATGACCGTTTTCATTTTCTCGCCCGAAGAACCCCGCTAGAACCGGTTTATTAAGTACACACTACCAATAAGCCTCAGTCGAAACGACAATCCGGCAATCAAATGATGCCCAAAACTTGACAAAAGTCACCCAAACTGACTCCCATCACTGAAATTTTAAAAATCAAGCCCAACATAAGATTCTCCCAGTGTCTGACTCCCACTAGGTAGCTTTTCGTCAAATGCATATAAACGCCCGACCGAGTAGCGTCGAATAATAGTCGACATTTAAAAAAACACCCCGCTCTCTATCGCAAAACCCATCAATTCATTGTTGGGTTAAAAATATGCATACAACATTATCATGTCTTAAACATAACCCTAGCACTGTCAATATATTTTCACATAAATTAGATCACCTGCATTTACCATTTTATATAAATAAATTCATGGGGAATTCCCCCAAATCATGCATTGTTTTTGATCTTAAGGCATACAAGTTTACTCGTTTATAGTTTACATCTTGGAATCCCATTCAACCTCTCTATGGTCAACACAAGTGCATTAATCTCAACATAGCCACCTAGGGGAATTCCCATTTCCCCTATTGTGCAATACTATCTAGCCTGTAATAACAGTGTGAGCTCAATATAGCCTTGGGAATCCCTTCTCTTTTTTTATCATAAACCAGTAATTTTCAGGGAGCAATCCCTTCTCAAAAAATTGAAAATCAAATTAATATTACAACACCTGTAATCTACAAGTGGACAGTGCATTTGATGATGCACCTTACCCTAATAAAGGGGCCATGAAAAGTTGTCTGAAACCATGTTAAACATGTGATTTTAAATTATTTGTTCTACCCAATATATAAGGCAAGCATCCAGACATGCATGCGATACCAAACACATGGCCTTTACATACTTAATGGTTAGAGAGTTGCCTTTGGACACAAGGGTCCCTGTTCAAAATATATGTGGGGCTTTTTACTGGTTTATTCGATGGTACTTAATTCTGGATTCATTGTATAGGAGATATTGAATAACCAAGAACTACACTCTCCTTCATTGTTCATTTGGTAGTGCAAATGAACCATGAAAAGCTCTCTGTATAGGGCGATTTCACGAGAGGTCCAATTTAGGTTAACTGGCCCAGACCTGCCTCCAGAACAACCAAGCATGCAGAAAAATACAAAGAATCACCTACAGAAAAAATGCAAATGTTTCAGGTACCAGGATGCATGTATTGTATTTCTCATTCTTGGTTGATCGGAGGACAAACAAAATACATTCAACATAATTTAGGGTCTGTGCAAGGGCCCTTATAGTCTGTCACGACAGGTGTATCAGAAAAGAACGGTACCATCCCGAAACGGCCATTTTCGCTTACCTAATCAATTCGCCCTCTTCCTATTTTTCTCCCCCAAACACCTTCCATCGCCACTTTCTCCTTTGGCTACTTCTCTTATCCGTTATGCTGCCTCCCCCTAGTCCCATCCTTATTTTCCTTTGATCCCCTTCCTCCTCACATCATTCACTCCCTGATATTTTCTACCTCCCCCTCCCTCCAATCATTTCGTCTTACATCCCCCCCCTCGTTTTTCCCTTGCCCCCCCTTTGTGGTTCTTGTCCATGTTTTAGCTTTATAATTATGAAAAATATGTACTTTTTTTAAATATGGTGAAAAACAAGAAAGAAAACGGTGATTGAAAAAAAATAACCAAAACAATGACTATTTCCCTAAAAATGATGCAAACCTACGTTGTCCACGGCTATAGCAATAGCGGAGAAGAAAACATGACATTGTAATTTTTATGGATTTGAGAACACGACGTCCTCAGATTTTTTTTGGGGGGAGTTAAATTAACTTTGTTCACATTTAATGCCTAAAAAGCACCTGAAACCATTGCCTTACTTAATTTGTTCTTCAGAATAAAGTGACTAAAATCCCTTCACCCGTCTCCCATCATAATGGCAAATATGAATTTGGTTAAAGCGCACACTCTTCAAATAATGGCATGGGCGCGTGGCTCCTACCATGGAAAGAAAGAGATAAGAAGGAACCACAAGGACTTCCACAATCCGTTTTAATCTGTTTATCCATTCACCGCACAAAAGGAAGATTCACAAAAAACACCTTTTGATAATAATCCCCTCTGCCGCCAACGATGATAGGCGAGCACTCATTACTGTAGAATATTTGAAAACTCTATGTCCGAACAGGTAAAAGTGTAAAATGTATTGATATTACAAATTTGTTCGGCGGTATGGTCTCCGTTGTGTATTTGTTGTTTTCGTAATAAGAAGTTAATGTACTCGTTATGCGTTTCAGCTTACTGCCCAATACTGCCCAGTGTGAAAAATAAAGGGA
>JAMKCH010045523.1:0-18749 GCA_023653785.1 Ophioderma brevispina | reverse complement strand
AGTGAGCAGGCAAACGGGTCTTATTAGTGTTGATTTGCAGGCGTTTTTTTCCCAGGTACAAGTCCCCCCCTCTTCTTGCTGTGACCATACCTCTGCTTACTAGTGTTAACTTTAATCCATGTTTCATCATTACTACTTGCCACTTCGACCACTTTTCCAGCAACTTCCTCTTTGCTTCCTGCCATCACCAACCAGGTCATCTACAAACAGCAGTTACCATGGTAAGCTTCCTCTGAAATCTGACACCGATGTATCTAATCCAAATGAAACAGACTGCAATGGAATGACCCTTGAGACAAGTCCTACATTCGATCTTGAAATGGCTCCTTTGGGTCCATAAGCCTTGGACTGCAGGTTGACCTTCATATGTACTTGTTCTACCAGCCGCAGAAATCTCTCAGGATTTTTTTCATCTTCAGAAAAAATCAATTGAAGCTTTATAGAAAAAAGTGATGCATTTCTTATTTGAAATTCGGGTTCCTAATGAGAATTAACTAGTATATCTTATTGACTATTGTTACAGTTCTACAGTCTAAGTCTATATAGTATGCTTGTCTCTAAGGTGCGACTCTTAACTGCAGGGATGTAGTGCTGTGCTTAGGGCGGATGCCTACTACTTTGGACTAATCAGCATCTCCAACACACAACCAGATCTGCAAAGAGGGAAAAACAAAGTAACAAACAATCTTAATACCCCCTCCTGTTTCCTTAATTTTAAAGATCTTGTAAACTAATGGTGAGTGGGGTGGCGAATATAAGGAGTCCATAAGCTTAATGAAACATTTTACAATGTAATGTCTATAAAAGAGTATGAGTATCTCCTGGATGCAGCTTGGGAAAGAAAATGGTGAGTGCTGCCAAAACTCCAGTTTATACCAATTTTACAAGTCAGCTTGGGAACTTATCAGCATGCCAACCAGCGGAGTCTGAAATAGTGTCCCAAATCATTGAATAGTTCATTGTCAGCTTCCCATTAGCAAATGTTTCTAGGAGTTCTGTCAGAATCTGCTCTATCTTTGTCAACGAGTCAGCTAGTTGAAGTTGGGATTTTGGATCCATTTACATGATAAATGTCTCCTTGGTGTAACCATCCTCGGTATTTCGGCAATGTTGTTACGGAAGTCTTTTCTCGTGGACTTGCTTGGTAGAGTGAATGTTTCAGAGGCAGAGGATTTGTTGTTGGTATAAAGTAATGGTATCTGTTTACTGGCATAGAGGTTACAATATTATCGGTAATGAGACTGCCAAGATACAATGGCTTCGTCTAATGAATCATGCATTGATAGAGTTTCTGCTGCCAATGTACTGGATACCTTGCGTTTTAATCTTGTTTGATGTCCATGACAATGGGCAGCTCTTCAGTTGATGTCCAGAGAGATATATCACATGGCCTTGAGCACTTGAGATGCCATCTGGCAGATTGCTCCGATGAGGCAGCCACAATAGACTTCCATTTCCATTCACTAAAATTGGCCAAGCTTTGGAAAGGAAGGTTCAATCTGGATCCGCTTTGCCTGGCGAACGCCTTGTTTAGCTCTCAACATAGTGTTCTTACTGTTGGAATATTGCATTGACCTATTCTAGTGTCAAGACTTCAAAAATGAAAATCTGGCCGGTGTTGAGTGGCCCGCTCCAGTTCCAATTGTCCAGTGTAGCTCTAAGGGATTGCATTTCATGATTGATTCAGTGGATGATCTATTCACTTTCCTATAGATGATTGAAATGGGAGGGGAATTCTTGCATCTTCGGTGCATAATCATTTATGGTTACTTTAACAGCTCTGCTTCACGTGCACCACATTCAAAACCCAAGTAGCGAAAGTTACCCATTAGTTGCTTGCCTAACTTTTACTTTCTGACTATGGTGTCAATGACCACACGGCAAAATTCGGTAGTTCCTGCAATAGGAAATCATCACATGCATCACAAGACGCCTTACAATCTTACATTGCTGTACCATCTAAATAGGAGGCTTGTAGTAATTCAGATTGTTACAACCCAATTGTGAGCTGATATTTCACACTGAAAATACCAGGTCGGGATGCATCATCAAGTTACATATGCTGCCTATTCAGTGCTTCCATAGGGACCCCATCTTCCTTTCGTCAGTAGGATGGGGCTTACCAATAGATATCTTATCCAACTTTCTCCTTGCAGAAAGGCCAGCTTTTATATCAATTATCTCGCATTTGGACTCTTAACTGCACGGATGCTAGTCCTTAGGCGGTGCTACTACGCTCTTGACTAATCATGCATCTCCAAACCCCACCAGATCTGCAAGAGGGAAAACAAATGTCCACAAATAAACAATCTTAACATCCTCCCCCCTTGTTCCTTAATTTTAAAGATCGGTAAACTAATGGTGGTGGCTGTTGAATATAATGAGTCCATAAAGCTCAATGAAACATAGTTACAATGTAATGTCTATAATTCACGAGTATCTCCGGATTGCAGCTTTACAGAAAGTTGAGTGCTGGCCAAACTCCATTTAACAATTTTACCAATCAGCTGGGAACTTATCAGCATGCCAACCAGCTGAGTCTGAAATAGTGTCCCAAATCACTTTAATAGTTCATTGTCAGCTTCCCATTAGCAAATGTTCCTAGATTCGGTCATCATCTGCTCCTCTCTTTGTCAACAGTCAGCTAGTTGAAGTTGGCTTTGGATCCATTCTACATAACACTGTCTCCTTGGTTAACCATCCTCTGTATTTCTGCAGTTGATACGAAGTCTTTTCTCGTGGACTTGCTTGGTAGAGTGAATGTTCAAGCCAGAGCTTTTGTTGTCGGTGTATACAGTACATTGGTATCCTTTGTTACGGCATAGCTGTTACCAATATATCTCTTAATGAGACTGCCAAGATAAATGGCTTCGTCTAATGCTCTGCATGAGAGAGTTTCGCTGCCCATGTACTGGACTACCTTGCGTTATAATCTTGTTTGATGTCTCATGAAAATGGGCAGCCTTCATTTGATTCCAGAGGAGTATATCACATTGCCCTGGAGCACTTGAATGCCAGCGGTGGCCGATTGCCCCCATGAGCATCACAATAGACCTTCCATTTTCCATTCACTAAAATGGCCAATCTTTGGAAAGTAAGGTCATCTGGATCCGCGTTGCTCTGGCGAACGGCCTTTAGCTCTCACAAGCTGTTCTACTACATGTTTGGACCCGGCCTGACTATTCAGTTCTAATGCATCATAACTCAAATCTGGCCATGTTTGCGTGGCAGCCAGTTCAATTGTCCCTGTAGCTCTATGGTTGCATTTCATCTTGTTCAGTGGGATGGATCTATCTGAGGAGGGAAAGTAAAGTTGGCTCTTCCTACTAGATGAAATGGAATTTTTGTCAATCGGCTGCATAATCATTCTGGTTAACTTTAACAGCTCTTCTCATCCTTGGCACCACAGCAAACCCAAGTACGAAAGTTACCCATTAGTTGCCTGCCAACCTTGTACTTTCTGACTATGGGGTCAATGACACACTGGCTAATTCTGTATTCCTCCCCCTGCAATGAGGATCCCACTGCAGCACAAAGACGCCTTCCAATCTACCATTCCTGTACCATCTAAATAAAGCTTGTCAATTCCAGATTGTTTACAACACCATTTTGGTGAGCTGGACTTTCACACTGAATCCAGTTTGCGGGCTGCATCATCAAGTCCATAGTGCTGTCCTTATCATCTTCCATATGACAAGGCCATCTTCCTTTAACTTCAGTATGAGGTGTTCACAAGAATCCTCTATCCCAACTTTCTTTTCTTCTTCCTTGCAGAATGCAGCTTTTATATCAATTATCTCGCATTTCCACCCTTCACTTGCTGCTATTGCCATGACTATTCTAAGCGTGGACTTACTGGCAGTTGGAGAGTCTGAATGGAACTGTTTTCTTCTTCTTGCAAAGCCCCTGCCCACCATCTTGCCTTCACCAAATTCTTACCCACATGCGATGTTTTTTCAGTTACCCCCCCCCAACGTTAGATAGGTTCTCTGACCACTGGTCCTTCCCCTCCTTGTACACTCAAAGTTTATCAGTTTCTAACTCCTGTTTGCCTTAGCTTTGACACCTCAAGTTGTCCCTGCTACTAATTGTACAAAGACCTTTGCCCTTCATCTCTGTTCTACGTAACCTCTGCTTCTCTACTTTCCTGTTCTCACTTTTCTCTGCCTCATCATCTTCTTCATTTCCATCATTCATCTGTTTTGTTGCCTCATCTTTCACACTTCATATTCACGGTTATTCAGATGTACGCCCAGCATTTTTCTGTCATCGTCGTTCATTACATTAACGTAAAACTTATTTTGCCAGTAGATTTTTCCTCCTCGCTTATAACTTTTAGCATGAATCCACTTCTCCAACCCTCTGGCAGCGATACTTAATATTCCCCCCCCCCCGTTCATTCCTTTTGGGCATTTTCTGTGATCCCATGTCTCTGCTTTGACTTTTAGACATGGGACCCTACTGTTCTATCCTCTGCCTCTTTGTCTCGCATCACCACACAATTCTGGTGCAACACTACTGGAATCTTCAGAGCTACTTTCATCATCAGCTTTCATCGAGCAACAGCATCCAATAACTGCTTTGGTCTTCAGGATATTTGGAATCTTTCATCTTCTTCATCAACACTAATCCCATCACTGCTCTTAAATCCCTCAACTCTTATGTTCCTGTCTCACTATCCACCTTTAATGGCACTGCATGTTGCAACTCGTATCAACTGGCTCCCAGTCCTAAGGAAGACAACCTTCCCAATCCCCTTCCCTATACTTCCTGGCCCACGCCATCTGTTACTATCATCTCTCTTGTAAACACTATCTCCTGACTCAAATATTTCTTCTATGCCCTACATTATGGCGAATGCTCTCTTATTTCTCTCTGATGATTTCTGCTTTGGTGAAAGCTACTTCTAGCTGCATGTAATCAGTTATATCTTGATCCTGGATTCAACTCACTTCGCTAACTACTTCTAGGCGGGGCTATTGTGAGCTAGAACCGATGGCGGTTGGGTTGATTGCCCAATACCAGTTGGATAGTTGAATCCAGGTGGTTTTGGCATACTGATACTGTTTTTTTTCGCATTGACTGACCAGGCAAGCGCAACTTCTAGTTCCATTCTAGGATCTTCCCTCCATCATCTTCTGCACACAAACTCCACAACCTAATGGTTCCTCCCAAATCCATTTGACCATGGTGAATAGGCTGCGGTAGTACAGACTTCTACATTGGAACTGTTCGGCAATTTCTCTGTACTCATCATTGTTTGAACGCACCACACCATTGTCAACCAAAACTTCTTGTGGACCAACCCAGCTTCTATCCACTCTGTGCTACACTGTCTACATCACCTTTGGCACCTTTCTCCTTATGACCTTACTTTTGCTGAACCTGGTGACGATAATCAATAAAAATGTAGAAAGTATATGCCAATCTCTATACTGTGCTCAGGTCCATCGCTACTAACATCATTGAAGTGCTTAAGAGCTAAGCATAGATACAACACGGTCTTGCATGGGAGTCTTCTTAAACTCTTACAACTTCACACAGTATTGCTGATGGCGCGATCAATCTCTCGCAGCATCATCTAATGGCATCAGCAGTCTTCAGGATAGCTCCTAAGCTCTTAGCTATGGGTGTGGCAAACTGCCGATGGAGTTTGTAGATCAAATAAAAAGGTCTCCTTTTTTTCCATGTTTTGTGCTGTTCCGCCCCTGTACTTTTGCAAAATCTCACCACCATCGCATTCTTTCAGTTGAATCTATAATAATAACCTGAGTATGTTGTATCTAAATTCAATATAATCCTTCCATTGAGCTTCTAGAGGTCATTTTCCTTTTTGTTACTTGACCCATTTCTCTTCATGTCTGGTTTGCTGAGTAAAGGGGGGGGGGGAATATCACTGTCAACTACTTCTGTTTTCACAGTCGGTTAGTCCTCACAATATCATCAGGAATCTCCAATCCTCGTAATTGTATCTTTGTTTCCTGCAACCAAACTTGACCAGGTTCCCCCTCAGGATTTCATTTCACTTGGGTTCTCTCACTTGCAACATGAATTCTAATACAGATCTCTTTCCACTCTCTGCCAGCTACAGTTTTACTGCACACATATCTAAGACTGCAGCATTTGCCGTCTCACGCATGAGGACCCTTCTTATCTTCATGTGAATATCACTTGCTTTGTCGCTTTCACATACTTCAACCTCTCTCTTTACATCTGATGAGGCTGAGGATTTTTCACAGGGCGTTCGTTTCCTGATTCCGCTTACAATGTGGACAGCTACCTTCGGAAGTGCATAATCGATTCACACACCAAGCACTTCAAATTCCCAGCTCATCACGTGGATTTCTATACCCATATTTGTTTTCCTCTTCCTCTATATGTACCTCTTCCTGTTCCTCTGCCTCGTTGAAACTGCACTCCAACAGGCTGTGCTTCATATTTCTGTCCCTCCCATACGTCCAGTCCATAACCGAACCCACCTCGTTGCATACCAACCACCACGACGGCTGTATCCTCTAGTTCTTCCCCGTCTTTCCCCCTCGATTACGCCTCTACCACCTCGTGTAAGATCTTTCATCTGACTCGGCAGCATACAACTGCCTCTTCTTTACGAGCCACTTCACTAATCTTTGTCGGAGGGCATTCCCTGTTTCTCTCCAAAGAATTTTTCTAAAGGGCCTTCTCATTGGTTCGTACATCTCACTTTCTTGGTAAATCAACTCTGGTGAGGACAAATCTGCTTTCTTTTGTTTTTTATCAGTCCAGCACCTGTCGATAAGTGAGTTGCATTGCCAGAACTACATCAGGTAATTTGATTTCCCCTGTTTTTTCAGTTCTTTCACTGCTATTCTCATATTCAATTGAGAATGGAATCATGGTGTCCGCTTCTTTTTTCGTCAAAGTATTTTTATACTTACACCATGCCTCACATAACCAACCCTAGGTCATCTTCTAAACCACTTATCTAGTACAGTAAAATCTGAGTCACAACAGCATTCTCATCATCAATCATCTTGATCTCAATCATTCTGCATGGCCCATCTCGCTTTCTCAGTTACAACCTTTGGCAGTTGGTAGCACACTGTAAACTGCAAATCCTTTCTTTTCTTTTCTTTTTTCTTCTCATTATTGGTGAATGGGTCCCAGTTCGAACATCAAACTTCAGTCTTCATATGATGTGGTTTCACAGTTCCCACAACTTGTGGGGTTAAAAACTTTTTATTTCTTATCAGCCATCTTGGACTGTTGTTAAACCTTTGCTCTGCCTACCATGAGAATAACTAGTAATAATCTCTCTGACTATTGTTACAGTTCTACAGTCTAAGTCTATATAGTATGCTGTCTCTAATTGGGACCTTAACTGCATGGAGTTGCGTGCTTAGGGCTGTGCAGCGACTCGTGAACTAATCATGCTCTCCCAACCCCACGCAGATCTGCAAGAGGAAAACAGAAGTAACAAACAAATCTTAACACCTAATTGGGAACCTCTAATAAATGGTCTTCCGTTGGAGAATTAAACCTTGGGCATTTATTACAGACAATATGGTAGTTATAATCAAATAATTTTGTACAACTTCAGGTGGCCGAAGCTTTAAGTACATAATTCTACCATTTTTGTTGATAGAGCAAAATTTTGTGTTTATCTACTTGACGTACTTTTCTAGTCAAATGTTAATGCTGCAACAGAGATTTCAAGGTCATCCATATTTTCTGGGATATGTCGTGATGTCATCTGGATTAGAACTCATAAATTCCCCAGCCAGGCGCATAGCCTCTGGTGGGGTTCCAGGGGCAATTTTCCCGGTAGGTGCAAAATGCCCCGATCACAAGCAAACATTTCCCGGTCGCAGGGCGAAAAGATCCGAAAAGGGCTGATTTAACATGATATCCGTGTTTTATATTTCCCCCGAGTTATTACCCTCAATGATTTTTTTCAGAGGGGGCACTCTTTGCCCCCCTTTGGCCCCCACTGGCTAAGCTACGCCACTGTCCCCAGCGTTTATTTGACTACAGAAATGATACAGGTGATTTGTAATATTTCATGAGAAAACATCGGGTGGATTTCCTATTTGCTCATGGGGGTCGGGTTAGTGCAGTGGGTCTTCCCTTCGCACCACTGTGGTTCCAGGTTCGACCATCGGGTCAGGACTGCGATTTCATGGGTGTTTGGTTTCCAGTCCATACTCGGCCTCGAAAGGTTTTCCGGGTCTCCGGTTTCCTACTGCTTCTAAAACTAGGATTTCTTCCCTACATGTATATGATAATAACTAGTGAATTGAAATAAAGTATTAGGTGACACTAAAATGGCACGATAGTGGTGATTGTTTGTTACTAATCACCTCCTCATCCTATTTGCTCCTATAGGAATTAGAAATTTTCACAATTGGTACCAAGAAACAGTTCTCAGCTTAAATCCTTCAGATGGGATAGTTTGGATAGAAAACTTTACACCAGTAACAAATCAGAATTTTCACATTTTATATGGACACTTGTTATTTGAAATCTCTTGTTGCACCTTTAAAAAACAATATAGGCGTAAAGAATAATGGGTGATGAAGGTGTAATGTAAGAAAAGTTGTGATATGAGCAAATATTTTAACATCTTTCCCATTACTGTTGTGTATAATTTCAGGACCCTCTATTAGCTCGATGAAGATGCAATCAATGTTGAGGACCTTGGACTGCAGATACTGCAGGAATTTCTTGTTGCATGTTCTTCAGTGTATGTGTCACACTTGCAACGTACAAAAAAGCATACCAAGCATGCCAGGGATATAAGCATGATGTTTTGAATAAAATGGTAAACAAATAGGAGCATGTAGTTATTTCTGCAGAAACCCAAAAGACTGAAAATGCTAATAATATGCTAGAAAAATTACAACAAATGCGATCAAAATACAACCAAATATATTGCGTCTGAGAAGGAATGATGACATTGTAAAGTTAAAAGTGAAGTTTAATGGACACAGTGGGCAGCAAACAGGTGAACCTAGTGTTTTTCCAAGACACGCCAAAACAGATATTCTTCCAGTTAAAACAACAGAAGATTGCAGCAATGATCGAAAAAAAAACACCCTTACAGACCCTGCAGTCCCGTACAAACAAGATGGACAACCAGCTGTCGAAAGCAGAAAAGAACAAAATGTACCCATGACCCCCACGTTATAGCTGCTCACAAGCAAACAAAGACATACAAAACTTGCGCAGGTTAACAAGGTGAGTAACCGGTGCACACGACATACTTTCATATACACCACAATACCACATAAGAGCAAAAGACCACACGGCCCCCACCCCCCCAGCCCATGAGGTGGGTCACAAAGGTGAAAATTTAAATTGCAAATGGCAAAGGGCAATTTTCTTCAGCGCTCACGGTACCAGAAATTGCCATACAACAGCCCCTGATCCCCTGCCCACACCCCGGCCAAGACCCCCTCACGAAATTAGGTTGCCACACACGACACCAGCCAACAGATGTTACAACCCCCGAATACCAGCCACACGACCCACATGAAATCCCACCAGAAAACAAAACACAGGAGAAATATGGCATGTGTGTGATTACTGCGGGAAAGTGCCTTGCTCTGGCACAATCCCAAAAGATTCATGAGAACCTCCACACAGGCAAGAAATTCAAATGTACTTCTTTTTTTTAAATGTTTTTTGATTTTTTAAATTGTACTTTTTAAGAACATGAAAAAAATCCACATTGGTGGCAAAACACACAAATGTGCATACTGTGGCAGGCATTTCATATCCAAGAATGTTAAGGTTCGACAGGATAGGACCCACACGGGGAACACCTTATAAAATGTCAAAAGTGGACAAGTGTTTCATTTCACTTGGGAAGAAGAGACATCAAAATAGGCATGTAGGACAAAAGTACAGATGCAGCTACTGCTGCCAGGAAATCAGCAGTGATCAAAGGCACAAGCAAATGAAGACACCCACTAAGTGAAGGCAAGATAAGGTCAGTACCAATAGGCATATCCATACAGTTTTTCCTTGAACTTCACCAAATATCCCAACAGGGGAAAGACCATTCCGTGTTCCCATTGCCAGAAGAACTTCAAAACCACAGCGATGTGCGAAGGCATGAAAAGATGCACTCTGGTGAGAAAACCCACAAGCTGCAGCTACTGCAATGGCACCGTTTCACCTTGAAAAGTCAGAAGACAAAAAACATGAAGAAAAAGATCACAGTGCAGTAAGTTACTGTAAGAAGGGAATCAGTCAGTCAGGAAACAGGAATGTCCATGAGAAGAAAGTCCCTTGGAGAAAAGGATTTGATTGTCCAGTATGGGATAGAACCTTCCTTCTTTCCAGTATCGGAAAACGCACGAAAGGTCCCACACAGGAGAGAGACCGTAAAAATGCCGATACTGTGAGAAATCCTTGGGGCACCCATAAGTGTGGATTGGCCATGAAGAAACACACGCCAAAGAAGAAACACAAACAACTGACAGTGTGCATACTGTGTAACAAGTGTTGCAAGCAGTCTTATGTAGATCTAGGCATGAGAGAGTCATCAAGGATCGAGAGATACAGAAGTAAGATAATGCCAAAAAGTTCAGCAAGGAGGGCATAAAAAGTCACATGAGAGAGGAAGATTCATCCGGCATTTGTACTATCAGAAAATCTGCACCAATCAATGGTACACCAATTACTGGTAATGAATTCATCTAGCAGTTTGCAGTGGACTTTTTCGATCAGCATGTCTGTTGACCATTGCCTTGCTGCTCACCACCCTCCCCATTATGCCTGTATGATTATTTTACCCATACAGTCAATTTGGCCAGCATGCACAGCTCTAAATTTTAAAAAAGGTTTAATTTTTAAAATTAGGTTAAAAACGCGTGTTTTTTTGTTTTTTGAATTTTTGGGGAAAATGCGCCATGTACATGTGTACGCCCTACAGGTTCAGACCTGCCAACATTGAAAAAGTCAAAAATCTTTACTTATGAAAGTGCAGAGACACCCAGCAGCACCATGGGGCACTCAACACTAGCAAAATGGGGTCCAAGGGTCTGTCTTTGGGCCATGATGGGGTCCATGAGCCTGCCTTAGGGTGCCCTGAAGGGGCTGGCAAAAGGGGAATGGACACCAAATTTGAAATGTTCTTTTGCACTTTTAGAAAAATTTTTCTTTTCAACCAAATTTTAAATCTCATTAGTAAGATTTTCTGCTGTCAAAATCTTTGAAATCTTACTAAATAAGATTGAATCTTACTCGTTGGCAGGTATGTCAGTTTTGTTTGGGGGATGTGGTTTTATGGAAGAAGCGATAATGTCGATGCAACACCCCTATTCACCACTATGGGCGGTGGTTAACCATCGACATGGCCATTATTTGTCTCTGTATTGAACAATTAACACAGTTGTTCTTTGTCTCTTCTTTGGGAAGAAATTGATTTGGAGGCTAAATTCAGAACAAACATGTAAAAAGGGTATGTGAGCATTTAATTGATATAAAAAAATGCTAAGTTCCATTTAAAGTTAGGGAGGGTACCAAGATGCTTGTAAAAGCACCTTTAAGTAGGATATGATCAAAGTTGGGACTGTAAGTAAGATATGTCATGAAATCAAATTTAGCAGAAGGTTAGGATAAACAAAAATCTAAATGATTAAACTTGATGCAGGCACTGGCAGTAGCCCTTCACAAATGCCTTATGGTCTAAATACAAAAGTAAGTTTGTACAGCCAAGCAGGTCACCAAAATTGGGATAGGTAACCATGGACATCAGTGGGGTCAAGGATTGTAAACAGGGTTTGTTACTTGAAACTGAGGTTGAAAGGTATGTGTATAGGGATGTGGGGCTGAGAATTTCAGGTAACAATTTCAAGGCTTTGGAATATCTATGGTTGGGTTTTGCTTTTTTTTTTGGTTCTTTTTCTCAGGGTCAAAAAATTAAAGTTGTGTAGAAAGAATGCTTTTTTTTGTAATTTTTTATTCAAGAAAATCTGGAAAAAGTGCTAACTTTTATTATTTTGAAGTAATTTTGAACTCAGAATTTTGGAATCAGAATACCAACCACAAGGCTTGAAATAAGCAGGGGCAAGGGGCCAAATTTACCACTTCTAAAAAGGCAAAAGCCCCTGGGTCTGAAACAAAAATGGTACATTTGTATAAAAACCAGGGGCATAAAATGTTAAAAACACAAAAATTGGCGCCGGATCGAAAATACTTATTTCAAGCCCTGACCAACCATGAGTTAACGGCATTAAATATATTTTTGGTCTCAAATTTTGATGGGGGGGGGGGGGCAGTTTTCAGAATCTCCGCCATACACCCCACCCCAAAACCACAAAACCTATACCTGGGGATATGGTCTGTGCAAGGAAGCTCGCCAATAGTACAGGGGAGTTCCATTACCTGACCCATTTGACACCCTTTTTTCTGACACCACTAGAATTGGAACCTTAACAGTATAAACGTGCGTGATCTGTGAAGTTTCTGCATTATAAGTGTTGTACAGAAAAAAAAGGAGTGTCAGATGGTTCCGGTTATGGAAACTCCCTGTACTGTGTTAAGACAATCAATTTTGGACAGATTTCCCTTTTAATCTAAATTTCTGCATGTTCTGGCATATTTCTTACCAGTATTGCTGAAATACAGTCGTTTACATGTTTTAGAGTCCAGGAAGATTGTCTACCCAAATCTGTGGCATGCAGCTCCAAGCTGAACATGCTCAGAGCCAGAGGCGGAAAGTACCAAGACTGTATGCTAGGTTAAAGGGAAAAACTCAAAAAAGAGTGGATTCGTAGCTACGAATTCACGAGGGCGAAGCACGAGTGATTTCGAACTACGAATCCACTCTTTTGAGAGGTTTCCCTGACTTAAAACATTGACTCAACAATGTAAATCATGTCAGTGAACAAACTCATCAATCATTTGAATACCCTTTTGCATATTACTCATCCTGGAGTCTGCAAGAGTTGAAAGCTGTTATTTGGCACGATAAGATTAATTATCGTCTCCATTTTTCGAGTCCACCACATCAGTACTGTGGAGATGCATACTTTGCTACATGCACATGTGCGCGTCTTGATGTCTCAGGTCCCATTCAGTGGACATGATGGATACAAGGTTAGCGACAGTTTCGAAAGCTATTGCAAGGAGAATGGATTTTTGGAAAATTAGGCAACAATGTCACACCCAGATATCCAGCAATGTAGAATCACACACTTGGGGATACTATTGACAGACAGACGAAGGTCTTATACCTGAGTTTATACGGGACAAGATTTAATTAATTGTAGTAATTCACCGGGATATGCACTTGGATTACATTTACAACCATAGTTTCGGATGCACTTGCCATGTTTTGCCAGGGAGGAATGGATTAGGTATTTATATTTCACCTGGGAATATTGAATTGGCAATCGGTATTTATCCATATACGCAGATATCAAGCTACGTCTACTTCTACTTGGATACTGCACAACCATCCCGGGGTGGGACACAAAACGTGCAGATAACACATTGGAAAACCTATTGAACGACGACTCATGAGAATTTATACAGGACAAGATTTAATTTTGAAATGACGATTCCCCCGGAGTATGCCAAGGATTCAACATTTACACATGTCCAGATGTGTAGTCTAGAAGGTGCGTGAAAGTTGTTTCATTTATACCAAAAAATTGTCCGGGGGATGGTAGGGGCCAACTCAACATATATGACCATACGGGGACGTGTCGTAAAGGCTGGTCTCATTTCAACCTTCGGTATATGAAAAGGACATTTTTTCATGCCATTTTTTTAGGGTTATATGTTGTTAGATAGGTTCCCGTTTTAAAAATCTTATAAAATTGTGGAAAATGAGTACTGAGTCAATTTCCTAAATCTGAGCCAAACTTGCCTAATAACGTCGAATTTTGAGGAAAAAGGCATAATATTTTTTAAAAAAATTTTTTTTTAAAAATTTTTATTTTTATATTCTTATTGGTAAATTTCGCCGCCATAAAAATCTACATTCTGTATAGCTATAACTTTGTCAGCAAAAATTGGTAAGATAGGTCATGTTTGCCAGACTATCGGAGGCACGTCCCTACCCAAAGCAAATTTGTAACCCCCGTGGAAATTGTCTCGGTTGCACGCTCGGCATACATTTTAAACTTGCGATTATGGAATGCATTTGATAATGTTTTGAGTGTCTTAACGACAGTTTAAAAAATGAGCCAAAGGTAAATAACGATAAAAAAACCCAGGTAGCACATGATTTTTTTACTATAAAATACAATGACGCTGAGGGTTCGGGCAAAAGAAAGCTGAGATAAACCTTTTTGTTGGCCATATCTATTACAAGAGGAATGTTCAATATATGGTTTGGTCGTGTACAGTAGTCACATATGGGTATGTACCTCAAGAACCCTACGTTTTGTGACCCTCTGCATCCCTAAAACTTGTGAAAAACCCTATAGGACACTTGTATACAAGTAGATGACGTCCACGCCCAAGTGGTTTGTTTTGACATCACTTAGGACCTAAAATAGGCCTAATCTAATCATATGGATAATACAAAGCTGATTGAAAAAATATAACAATATTAATCACTCGATTGGACAACATCCGAGGCCATGTAAACTGCATTACAATTCTAACTGATACCTTTAACACGAGCCTAACAAGAACCGAACTTACATGATACCTTTAAAGTCAAAACAAGAATAATCCGCATTTTAAGAAAATTATATTCGATACATTCCATCTGTAGTAAATGAAATTAAAGATAGGCCTAAAAATGTGAATAATTATACAGTAGAAAATTTGAAAGATGAAATAAGTTATAAAAAATAAAAAAATCCAAAAACTTATAATATATGGTTTAAGGGCCAAAACAAAGAACCGAAAGGTATGTAACATTTGAAAATTACCTGACAAAGATTGCAGGCCTGAAAATAAGTTGAAGAAATTATGCAATAATGAAATAGATCAACAATAGATATAAGACCGAAATAGGTGAAATTTTAAAAATCAAACCTGTTAACACTGGAGTGCATATACTTTAAAAAAAAACACACTGTGTACAAAAATAATAAAAGTACAACAAATATGTCAGAACAACAAAAAATAACTCTCTGGTATCCCAAGTCGTTATTGTCACATGATTTCTGTTATGAATTTTGTAGACCCATTGTTACGTTCACCCGTAAAATACCACAACCTGGTCAATTATACTAAATCGTGAGATCAATTGCTACTAATCTCTGTTATATCTGTTAATGTGTGGGTTAAATTCCCGTAGTTTCGTAGGTACGAATCCACACTTGACGTAGATTCGTAGACACGAATCTACACTTAGACATGATCACAGAAGATGCGTAGAAATTAGACCAGGTTAGTAAATAGAGTGGACGACATGCATGGTTTAATGCCAAGGACTCAAGTATAGAGAAAAAAAACTAGTGAGTGCCAGCTACAGGAGGAAGTATGAGACTGCTACTTGCAGGGCCAATACAATGGTGGACATGTAAAATTGTACATGATTGGGTGGAAAGGATTTATAGCAGTTGTTAGTTACACATGGTAATAGTTATTGCTCTATGATATAATATGTTGATGTTATTATGAAGTTAAACCAACTCATTGACCGTAATATGGTAGAGCTAGAGACCGTATGCTCTGGGAATGTATTGCGAGAAGTATGATTTTATGTGTTGATGATAAAACAACAGTAAGCCATAGCCCATGTTTAAAAACTTGTCATATACATTAAAGTGACAACCATTATTCAAATCCAAGAGACTAATATGCAACAAAAGGCCTGTCCCAGCGGGCATAGTCGTTTCGAGCGTACATCGAAAACGACGTTGCATGTCGAAAACAGGTCGACGGTTTTTATAAATTACGTCAAAAATGCAAATTGAATCGAAGTTTTAAGAACGACGTCAAATCGATTTTGCCATTTTCGACATAAATAGTGTGTAATTTCTAAAACTATCGGAAATCTTTCGACGTCCCAGCGTCGATTGCCCACTGGGACTATGCTTGCTTGCTTTCTATATATTTCAAGAATTGTAAATCAATCAGGGCTCAATATGAAAATGTATTCAATCATGTACATAATGTATTCTTGCAAGAAATAGTTTTCTATATTTAATATTTTTGCACATTGTATTCATTGAAATTCAGAACGTACTGCCATGATGTCAGGTATAGTGTGCAGTTGCAGTAGTAGCCCAGTATTCACAAAAATCTCGGTAGATGTTTCATATAGAAGTCCCATGGATGCAAATGAGGTATTGCCATTCATTCCGTCAAGCGCTACTGCACAACGTCATACAGTGCATGACGGAATCAATTGTAATACCTCATTTGCATCCATGGGACTTCTATATGAAACGTCTACCAAAATCTCCGCAAAGACTATGATTTTTGAGCATAATTATATTATACCCTTTGCACCCACTCTGTCCCATATACTTTATTCTGTTAACGGAATAAAACACACGATACAGAGTAGGTGCGAAGGGTTTAATATAATTATGCCAATTTTTGTTAATTTACTTAAAATTCTCCAGAAGATTTGTATTCTCTGCAGTAAGTCAACAACAACCGTGACAACAAATTGGGCATTTCCTTAAGGTGACATCCTGATCAGTGTTGTACCAGGAAAGAGTTAAAAACTGTTTATCGGCAAGCAAGTTATTCATTCTTAGAACTCCATCAGGACTCATTATGGTATCAGGTGGAAGCAAAAGGAATTGCATAATTGCAAAAGCTACTATACATGTGTACTTAAAGGGGGATGACCCGATTTATTTTCATATAGAGTATTGTGTACAATTAATATTGGTCGATCAAAATGGAGCATATTTTCGCTCATAACATCCAAACCAAACACCCTTTAGCCCTAAGATTTCACAGGGTAAATGAGAAGAATAGTAGCTTTCTTCTGATACCAGAATTTTGACTACTTCGGTAAAATCTGGGGTCCCTGGGGACAAGGCTATTAGCGATCGGACCATGGACCTTTAATTAAATAGAGTTACGAGAAACAATAAAATGTGTTGATTGATAAAACAGTTTTTAAATCTGTTTTGCATGCCCAATGTGATGTTTGATGTCCGACCTTCTGATACACTTACAAAATTGGCATGTTACAGAAAAAAACACATACTTACTCATGTAAAGGGTGCTGAATTCATAAGTGTGTCAGAGTGTCACCTTACAAAAACACCACAAGAAGAATATTTGGTTGAGAACAAAAATCTTAAATTGTACACACACACACAAAAATAAATGCACAAAACACACAAATTAGAAAAAAACACTTCCAATATTTTGTAAAATGAATTACTTTAATTTTGCATGGTTGTTAATTTCTTTTTGTGAACACACATTTGAAAAGAACAGGCCCTCCAAAATACTGATTTTCAAAATCAATATTTTTGCATGGTTGTAATGCCTTTACATTTTGTTATCTCTCACCTGAAATGGTCAACTCCACATCAGTGCCTTTATGTGTAACAGCATGATTTTGTATTAAACCTACCACAGGTTATTCAGTGCACTTTAGTTTGCACCTTAAAGGTGATCAACTCAGAGATTTCCTATGGATGGCACCCTCAATATTCAAACAAATCATGTTTTTCGCATATACATAATGCTTGTCCACTGCGTGAGCTAAGCTCAAATCAATGTCAAATAGAAAATCACAATTTTGATATCCGGAATTTTTATTATTCAATACTTAAAGGGGATGGTCCGATTTAAGTATATGAAGTGTTCATCTTGATAGAATGGGCTTCACCCAAAAACCCCTTCTGTTAAGTTTCCCACCGATATTTCAATCCGTTTTGATGTGACAGCTAGAAATGTGATTTGTGTGGACGAGCCCCATAGAAGTTACTGTGTTGTACAACTAATATTGGAGTACAAAATGGAGTACACTTTCGTTCATATCTCCCAAACCAAACATCATTTAGCCCTACGATTTCACAGGGTAAATGAGAAAAATAGTAGCTTTCTTCTGATACCAAAATTTCGACCACTTCCGGTAAAATCTGGGCTTCTGGGGACAAGGCTATTAACGATCGGGCCATAGACCTTTAAGGTGGAATTACCCCTTTGGAGGGCTAAAAATGAATATTTCAAATTAAAGTTGAGGAAAATAATACCTTTCTATTGCTTTTTGTTTGATGTCAATCGGAGCTTCCGTTCAAAAGTTATGGCCGAAAATGTAACTTCGCAAAATGGAAATTTCCTATGATATTTCTTATGTATTTTATTGTTTTCTCAAGCTGTGATATTTAATTTTTTCCACTTTAAAAACTCATATCTCACAAAGTAATATGAGCTTTTGATCTCTAACTTCCACAATTATTTGTGAAAATTCAAGCACGCACTTTCTGATTGATATAAAAGTAGAAGAGCATTTCTAAAATATACTAAAACTTAAAAAACAGTGTTTCTAGACTAAATTGCCGATATCTCTAAAGTGAATTTTAATGATATGTCTTTGTGGTGTCCAGGATTTCTCAAAAACGATTTATCTTAGAAAGATGGGATAAAAAGTAAATTTAAACATACTAATTGGACTATGCATTGAACCAGGAATATTTCCATTAATAGCCCAAGAGAACTGATGTTAAGGGGGGTTATTAGTCAAGAAAGGAAAAAAAATAATTATTTTTGCCAACTGTATATCAAAGATCCCACCTAAATCAAGTTCCCATGGGACTAATGGAAATATTCTGGTTCAATGCATAAATGCAAAAAAATTAAATATTGCAGCTTGAGAAAAC
>JAMKCH010045522.1:0-11919 GCA_023653785.1 Ophioderma brevispina | reverse complement strand
AAGCTTTATTTTAGTCTAGTATAATAATTTAACAATCCTAAAACATGTAGCATGTGGCAAAAAAATTGCACATCGTGTTTTGGCCATGGTTACCGGCCATTAAACTTAAAGAAAACAAAAAGTCCATAATGTGACTTCATATTTCTTGTGCTACCTGCTTTAAGTTTACAAATTGCAGTTTAACATAATGTTTAGTGCACCAACTTTAATATCAAGCAGAAATTTGCTCGGCCCAACTTGGGTGATCTGGACGAAAAAAATCGCAAAAATTTCAATAAAATGGCTAAAAATCGGAAAATGGCCAATATTGGTGTTTTTGGCCGAGTTTCAAGTGGGAACAAAGTACAATTCACCTGATTTCTAAGTATATTTTAATTTGTAAGTGTAGTTTTGTAACACATACTTCCACCAAATCTTACTTTCAAAGATTTGAAATGACCATTCACCTTTCAACGACTACCCTGTAAGATACCGCTTTAAGGTCCTACACTCAACCGATAAGTGGAAAAGTGGGATATGAATGAAAATTCAATGGGCATCATTTTAAAACTAAGTGAGATATGACACCTTTTTCAGTGTGCATGGTGGTTTGTGAGTGGTTATTAACTCATAAATAAAAATAATTTGTACATTTGTCTATTTCCTAATAGGCCCCCTTATATAGCCCCAATCTGTGTAGGTCATGTAGGGTCGCAATTAACGTCAAATGAGCTTTGAACAACGTTATATCAGCCATCAATCTAGATATTGGTCTCCTTTTCCAATTACAAGTATTTTTGTGTTGGTTATTTAAAAAGATGAATGAAGACAAAAGGTTATTCTCAGCAGAACTACCTGTGACCTAGCCACTCCGCGCACGGTGGGCGATTAGTTCTGCTAATCATAACTTCACATTATTCTTTAACATGTTGTATTACAGATGGTGAAGTTATGCAAAAACGATTGGAATAAACCTTTCCCCTGTTCCTACCTCAACTACTGTCGATCTCAAAATCCTCCTAAATGTGCGATATATCCCTGTTTTCACTATCAAACACAACTTGAGATCTATATAATGCCGATGACATATGTGAAAAAACTTAAAAGAAATAGAAGTAAAATTTTTGAAGAAAATTGTGACTACAACCATTCTGCATGAGAAGGTTGTTTCTCTGGAAAACGATGGATTTCTACTGTTTATTAGACAAATTTTTGAAATCACTATTTCAAAGGTATGTTATTATCTAAGGGACACTCCAACTCGATCCTGATTTGATTTTGAATATTTTTCGTCTGCAGTCTGCAAATTTGGCTCTTTGAAAATGGCCTGCTCATGCTGGTACAGAGGCAACGGTCTGCATGTGGTTTTTTGCATAACTCCCACATCTGTTGTTAATGACAACATGTTAAGACATTGGAGTTATTCTTAAGCGAACTAGGTGGGCGAGGTCATGGGAGAACGAGGGTCCTGCTAGATGGACTACATGGAACCAGCGTAGTTAGCCTTGACGTCAGCGTTTTGTTTGATCTCACTGAAGACTTTTAGGGCTTTGAGAGCAAATTTATTCGTTGGATTTGTACATGAAAGAGGTAAAAATCTGTGATTAAGTGAATATTCAACTCAGGATAGTCTCAGTTATTTATAATTATAGAATTCCGTTTCGAGGTCCAATGCTTCAAGTTCAATATACCCGGGATGGGGGATAAAACGCGATAAAAACAAAATCTCGCACCTATTCCTTATGTAACGGTAATGAAATACTACCGCATTTGAATACACTTTTTCCCTCAATCCCTGTTCTGAACGACTAGTCACTGACACTGACAACTGCTCGGTTGCGCGTACTCAAATGACGATTGGAATGTTATGGTCGCGCTCAGACCCGATTTGATCCGGTCATGTCCGGTACTGTACCCAAACCAAAGTGAGAACCCCACTTACACCGTCATGGAACCGTGATATGGGATCAAACTGTTGAGTGTGACTGATGATGATGTGCACTGTGTGTCTGTGAATGAGACGTGAGAGTGAGAGTCTGTGACTGAGTCCTCAGAGTTACTGTCCATGTAGGTAGGCACCATCACAAAAAAGATGGAGCCACTCCTCCACTAAGTTGAATTGCCTGTAACACACTGAAAATGGCTTTTACTGTTGGTCCCAATGGAGAAAAAATGTAGAAAACGATTTTTGATAATTAAAAATAGCGTGATGTTGACTTATGTTTGTAGTGGAGTAAGCCTGTTATAAGCTTTCATATTGTCAAAGCTAGGTTTTATAAGTTGACGCTCTTACAGCTCAAAAGCCATTTGTGTGAAACTGGTATTAACGGTTCACATAGAGTAAGCAGAGGTCAGTTGGGGTCACATACAATATTGTACATTGTACAATGCAACATTGTCACAATTTTACACTGCAATATGAATGTCATAGATTTCCCCGTAACTTCGCTCATGTTCACACTACTACAAGATTGACCCCTCATTTTTTAAGTTACATTGTCCTCTTTCAAATGAACATGCTTGCACTGAAAATAGTAAACATCTGTAATTTTGTGAAAGTGCCTATCCATGTGTCTGAATAGTACGTCATCTTCCCAGATTTATCTAATATTCCGTAAATTATTAGCCACACATTCGGGATTTCAATAATAATACCATGTAAATTCCGTCCTCCCATTTACCTTCTATTTACTCTAGAAATAGTGGCCGGCCCGTACTACCAGTAGTCTACGGTACTATCGTACTCAGTGATGGTCGCTTTTTGAAATCACCGCTTGCTCAAATTTCCCACACTGTCCTTTCAAATAAACAAAAACGTAATCACATAGGGCGCAAACAACATGGTATGCCCACAGAGAGGACATGTGAAGAAAAAATACCGCAATAAAAACTCTTGAAAACGAGGAAAATCTACTACGCAGCTATTGAAAAACTCAGGCAACATGATAAATGAAAAACAAGCGAAAGATATTCATCCGGAATTTGACTTTGCGGTTTAGTGATCAGTTAAAACTGGATGGAAGCTCAGCCTTTGAAGGTATAATGTAATTCTGACAAGTCACAGCCATGCCAGCTAAATGTTGAAAACCTGGAATAAAACTGTACTATTTGTCATGTTTGTAGTAGAAGAGTAGTAGTGAAGGCATGAATTCAGTATTCTGCCACCACGTCCCTTCAACTGCAGTTTTTCCGTTTCAGGCTGCCGATTCAAGGTAGCGAAATCAGATCAGGCACCCGCCGAGTAGTTCGAGGTTACTCAACTGGGCTCTCATATTGGGAAGAAGTCGTTTCCGTTTGAGAAAGAAGCCTAGACGGGGTCCATTGTGCGTTTTAAAACTGTCCATTTACCTACCTTGATTTGCAAATATTGCTCCGAATGTCGCCGACTATTATTCCCAATGCATGTCCATTGTTATGTCAGTGTACTTAACGAGGATTTTTGGCGTCAATAATAAGGTGCAAATGACCAAAATCGAAGGCCCTAACCCGCGTGATTACAGTTTACAAATTCCCTGACCTGGCTTGACTGCTTCGACCCTTAGTAATTTGGGTTGGGCGAACCCGATATCAGATATAACATTTTGCGCCAGAGGTGAAACACAAGCGAACCCTAAATCTATTGTACATGCAATTGCCCACGCAGGTCAATACCGTTCATATTTTTTTTTATATGGATAAGATTTTTTTATCTTTTTTATCCCTGTCTGTTATGATTTTTAATTTCATATTTTATTCTTTTTACTGGATTTTTTTTCCATTTTTTTATTTTAAATCTGTTACCTTTATTTTTTAG
This sequence comes from Ophioderma brevispina, assembly GCA_023653785.1. Classification (NCBI taxonomy): domain Eukaryota; kingdom Metazoa; phylum Echinodermata; class Ophiuroidea; order Amphilepidida; family Ophiodermatidae; genus Ophioderma; species Ophioderma brevispina. The sequence goes on along the minus strand of JAMKCH010045522.1, from coordinate 8,147 downwards.
TTGAATTTTTGTACTTCTTGAAATTAACTTAATTTTGTTTAATTTGTTCTTCTTTAATTTACTTAAGCTATTTTCGTATTTTTGTTTTTTGATTTTTTTTTGTTAAACTTTTTATTTGATTTTTGTTTGTTTGTTGCTTTTTTTATTATTTTTAAATTTTCTTTATTTGTTTTGTTGATTGTTCTGGACATGTAGTTGCCATGAACTGAACTTAATTTCAATATTGCAAAAAGCCAGAAGTTGATACTGCTACAACCTATAATAATCATAACTCTTAACACAAATATATCATGATGTAATAAACAAAAAATTCAAATTATCTATAGTAATGCTACGTGTATAATAAACCTGGTAAAACATCTCACTTTAACGTGGGACGTTCAATTTAATAATCAGTTTTCCCCTCTCCTTGTGTTCAATTATTTTTTCCGCATCTCTGCCAGCCATTTACAAGACAATGGCGATTCTACCACCTTCGCTGCACAAGTTATTACTCCCATATCTACTGTATGCCCCAATCCTGCATAAAATACCCGGGGTATTTACTCTGCCTAAATCTGTTTTACCTGGCTTACCTGATCTACGAATAGGGTCATTTTCTTGTTCATTCATTCACGGAAATATTAATGTACATCACCCTTGCTGTCTAAAGAAATGGAATTTGAATGAATTCAATGAAATTTTTGGAGCGCGAGTTAGCTTTAATTTTCCGAAAAGTACGGATTAGGTATTGGGAAGTTTGAAAATGAACAGGTTGACTCCCTTGTTCGACAAGTTTTTCGCAGAAAAGATACCATCGGCAATTTACCCAAGGGTTTCGGGCAGAGTGTTGTATTTTACAATTTCCCCTGTCGTTCCTGAAGGAAAAAGGTAATAACCTTGCTTTCGCATTCTTTTTACACGGTGATGTTTCTTTTCTTTTTGCTAGCGATTTAAAGGCGGTCTGACTTTTAAAAACAAATAACAAAGTGTATTTTTTCCTATTGACATACGTGAGCTTATTAATTTGTTGTAATATAAATTAAAAACAACAAAATAAGAACATATTTTTTTCTTAAAGGGAAGTTAGCAAAATATACTTTCCCCTGCTTTAAGTATGAAATGTTTTTCCAGAAATTGGCATTATTTTCAGTTCTTAAACCCCTAAGATTAATAACACTACCTGAATGCAAATGTTAGGCCTGAACTAGTTAATCTCGAATGGTTCATAATTCATAGATGCCAGTCTTCCGTTTTTTCCCGAAATTCTGGTTTTTAATCTACAGAAAAAAGAATCAGGATTTTCCGGTTATATTTTGGAAGGATTACATACAGAAACCGGAAATCAAGGCTTGCATGTTAGGGATTTTTTTTGTAGAAGTGAAAGTTCGTATTGTATACCTGCCTGCTAGTAAAATTAGTAGTACGATTTTTGCCGTATTTTCCTTTTTCGAGTTCCATAAAGTGCTAAAAACGGTTGAATACGGTTTCTGAATATATCAAACGACTTGTAACAAAATAAAGAAAATAAGTCCGAAAAAAGTGAAATAATTTGCCATAAAAATCTTTAAATATTTTGGACCAATCAAGTTCTGACATTTTTAACCATATTCCCACCTTTTTAAAGAGAATTTTTCTTCAAAAGTGACCAGGACCCTTCACAAATCGGAAGCTAAATCAGTGATTAAAAACCCACTTAATTACATTCCTGACGATTTTCACTGATGCCAGCTTTGATTTAGTGCCGTTCCATGATACCCATTGTCATCAAGCACGTGTTATTATTGTGTAAGAGACTGTTTTTGTGATTAACGATCGTTGCAATGTTTATTCAGTTATCCAGTAGGGAACAGTGAATCTTCAATAGTTTTTATTTGCTACACTTTTAAATTTCTTTGTTTTCTTCTCATATTACTGAAGTTGGGTTTGAAATAGTAATGACCACTCTTTTGAGAGTTAGTAATCTTTTCTGAAGGTATTAAATCACCACTATCATGAATACTTTTCAGAAGAAAATCAATCTTGTTCCAGTGACTGCTTGTTCGTAAATTTTTACTCCCCGGGGGGCCACTTGTCATTTGACAAGGGTATCATTCGGTCCAGCCTTCTCAAACCGCCCTAAATACTAATTTTCGAAGCTTGAATTTTCCACCCTAAACACATATCAGTAGCGGCAACCTTAGCTACCTAAACAAGTACTTGCTGAATTTACACCCTAAACAGTATCAGCACGCAATTAGCTACCCTACAAGTATTTGTCTTTCTCCGATACCCAAGCAATTAATTGATGCAATTATTACCCCTTTATAATTAAAATACCCGAAACAATATTCTTTAAACTTATATTACTACCTTCATGTAAAGTTTGCACACTCCAACTATAGGCTATACAGAGGCTCGGTGTAAATCAGAAATATCTGAGAAAGTTAGTTTTCAGCTAGGACATATATGATGAAAGGCACTTCAAACCAAGGAAATGCATTTTGATCCAGGGACGTATCCTGTATCAAAAAAAAAAAATCTCATCATGAACGGGGGCAATGACTATCCAGAAAAGTCGCCGGACGTACATGGCCGCAAGTGGCCATGGCGCTAACATGGCTACGGGGGAGTTCGTGTACATGAAGTCGGGCAGGGGAGGGTCGCGAAAGCCTTGAAGGTATTTAGTTTCAAGACATTTCTCTATAACTTCTATAGGATCGTGAAGAATCCGTGTGTAGAAAACTTTATTTCGGCATTGATTTCCGCATTGCAGCTCACGAGAAATGGATTTTCCTGCCAATCCGCACTGAAATTTGCCGAATCCGCGCAATTTCGCACCCAATTAAGTCCCAATTTTTATTTTGAGAAATCAACACCTAGAATTGACTGACATTTAATAATATGAGTTGTAATTGCTCAAATTGTCCGTTTGCACCATGCTAAATGTATATAACAATATTGGTATTAGCGACGATCAGGCAATCAAAAGGAGTCCGTCATTTTTGAAACCAGATAGTCTTGCACTAACCATCAGGTGTAATGACTTCTTAAATTTTTGGAATTCGGGTATTTGAAAGGCTGGGGTTTGAAGGTATAGTCCTACTTCCCTGACATACTTGTTATATTTTTAATGCGGAAATGAATATGGACCCTAATTGGTAAGTCATAATTTAGAAAATATACCTTTTCTTGATTTTGGGCATTTTTTAGACCCTTTTCAAGTTGTAACGTACTAACTGACCCTGATCCTGAAAAACACCCTTTTTTACGTGGATTCTTGGACACGGATGATCCCCCTTGTCTATGAAGATGGCCCCCGGGTTGTTTACTCTATAATTTTAGGCAAACAGACCAAAGAAAACTACAACTTCTCTGCCTGTTTTTTTTTATTTAGGAAAATCAATGTCCACTAAAATATATTGTTTAATAAATCACACATGTAACCCGGTAACTTTGTTTCTCGTTCCCCTCCCCTCCAATAAAAAATGAAACACACCCACTCCCCCAGATGCATTCTAAACATACACCCGTGTATCAGCAGTGGTTTTTTGTCCAAGGGATGAGCCACAGCCCTGGGAGGTGAACCTTAGGTCAAGTGGGTATTAGCTTGATGTAGTTGCCATGGTTACAGTTTCTGACAGCTCCCACTTATTGATTACTAGGCTAAGTAGGGTACATTGAACTCTTTGAGTGCTACTCATTCCCTCATGGAGTTACTGATTTCATGGATCTTTTCGTTTAAAAAATAAACCTTATGCACATAAACCTGATTAAGTTACATTGAATAAATACATGCTCATCTGTATGTTTTATATATTTTTAAAACAAATTGGGTGTTTGGAATTCATCATTTGGATTGGAAACTTTGAATTATTTCATCAAGCTTAACTCCCTTTTTTTTCAAGGTTAATGCTGAAAATGATATGTTCCCGACTGGACGGCCAAGAAGACAGAAACTTAATTTGAAGTAATATTAATAGCCTCAATATGTTGGCAGTGTCCATTAATGATCAATTTTCGCTTATTAATACAATTGTTGAAATGACCGCTAGGAGGGAAAATTATATACCTGCATCGCTGTTCTACTTTGAAATGAGAAAAAGCCAACCTTTTGTTCAGGCCATTTTGCTGAACTGAAAGTCGTCATTTCGCTAAATTGTTTAAAACATTCGGATAGCAGATGGGCTGATCTGGGGGTGATTATCACTTTATTTGCAAAGTTTTGCCCTTGATGTACTTTGAAAAGGCAAACAAATTGTAATAATTCTACTGAACTGGGTGGTTTTCCCGAGTTTTCCTAAACCACAACTTCTACAATTTGATCAGACTTGCGCGCCATTTACGCCAATTACCCTGTTACCCTTGGGGTTGGAGGACTATATTTTCTACATTGCTATCAGCCAGCCGACCGCTTCGATACGGATGTTATCACAAAACCTAATCATTTCTGGGAACTCCATCGTGCACAAGACAAGGTTCATTTGAACTATAATGCTTCGATCAAGCCTTAGTTTTGGAGCTTAATTTGTTTCCGCCGTTGTTTTTTTTGGAACTATCTTAAAAATTTTCTGCGGCTGTGATTTTTTTTCTGGGACCGGCGGTCCCGTGGATTTTGTTGGCCTGTAAAAGTCCATTAGCTTCAAGTGCCTCCAATGCATGCATACTGGCTTTAGGACTTATTTTTTTTCTCCTCCCCTCCTTGCTTCAAGCAGAGAAGATGCTTCAAGTATAGACTCAAAGTTGATAGAATTATGCCTCTGATAAGCTCCTAGGCGAAATCCAGAGGTCCTTTACGGGTGGTAAATGCACATGTTGAAATCCACGTTGTGAGTTAATACGGCCAACGCGGCATGTTTTTTTTTTCAACACGTCTGTGCGCTGGCCATCTATTCTAATCATATAATAAGACGAAAGATCTATTATTATTATTACTTTAAAATAATATTAAATAATATAAAATAAGATTATAAATAATCATAATAAATAATAAATAAATCAATAAATAAATCAATAATTAAAATAAAACAAACCGAGAATGAAAGAAATACAAAAATGAAAGAAAGCAGTAATCCACAAACGTGTTACAAGGAGAAATATTATATAAAAGGGGTCATTGAAAAGTTCTAGATCAAATACCAATAAATAAATCAATAAGTAAAGTTTCCATTGGAACAGTTTTGTTTACAGAGTATTCATCTAACAAATATCGTAGCATGACCAGACTAGTGCAACACACACTTTACAGGGACCAATTGCGACACCGGTACTCACAAATAATTCGACTAATGCAGACCGCCCACCACCTATAGGTTGGCCAAGATCTGGCCAAATACGCTCAAGACTTATGTTAATGAGGTGTTAGAGAAAAAATGGTTTCAAAGTATGTTAATATTACTTTATTTAGGGCGAATAATTATAATTCGTGATCCCATATCATACACGGAGTCGGCAGGTACCACAAAAAGAGGCCGGTAAGTTGAGTACTTTAGAAGAAAAATTGTTTCCGACAGGTTTTGTGGAGGAAAACCCAGCGATATCTAAGCTCATCTCATAGCCAGGGGCTCCGCCCCGGCCCCGGGCTTTGACTTGTCAAGCTACCGCCGGGTGTGGCGTCCGACCTCATTAACGGTGAAAATTGGCAGCCGACGAAAGATTGGCAGCAGACAGCAGATTTGCAACCGGTACTCGCACCTACAAAATCAACACAACACAAACAACACCGCTCCGTTGCTTCCTGGTTAATTTATGCGCATGCGTTAATGATGTGAGTGATTCTATTGTTAGATGCCCGGTTTAACGTCGGCGATTCACGGGCAAACAGCGCCGAACAGTCTGAAGTAACAAAATACATTTTCACTCGTGAAATACTCTATCTTACAGAAATGTAGACGAATGTCAAAAGGAACAAAAAACAACCATTGAGGACTGCATGACGAAATTAACGGTAAATAAAGGGTGGATTTTTGATCCTAACATTGCACTATTGGCCGCTGCCAGGGCAATTTTTCACGCCATCTTAAAATAGACAGCTTTGAATTGAAAAAAAATAAAAATACATTCAGGGGGTTGCAGGCCAATAAATAAGTTAATTAAAAATCAAGTTGAGCCTAAGTTATTGCCCTCAATTAGAATTCCACGTGCCTACGTATTTTGGTAGGATGCGTACAGTATATACTCTGCAAAACCTTATCCTATTTCGTCCAAACCCTAGCTGGCCAAGCTAGCTGGTTTCCAACAGAATTAACATGGCTTACGATAAATTATAATAGAGAAAAAGTGATGAGAATATTTGTTACGTAATTAGCTAGAGGTTGCATCCGAATACGCACACACATGTGTGAAGGCGACTAAGATTATTGTAAACAATGGGTCAAATTATGTATACTAACATTCTATATAAAAAGACACGTACAATTTCAAAACTGCATGCAAGGTTGAGAGTAGACTTCTAATAGTCATTTTGTCCATATCTTTCGTTTTAATTAGTGCATGTGAAAAATGGCTTTAACTTCTCGAAACCATATGTCCTTCAAAGTTATTGATCTAGGGCGCGTGTGTTATTTTGGGCTGGCGAAGGAGGTCACGGATCAGAAACGAATCCCTACTGCCAGAAGGCGAAGTTCATTATTAACATATCACGGTCTATTGCCGGTTGAAATGCGAAATACAAACACGTCACTGAAGTCACATGTATGAACAAGTGCTTTAGTCGTGACCGTAAGACAACCTGGTTGGCAGCCATTTTTGTTTTTTAACATTGGAGAGAAAATGACAAGGCGAATTAAAAAATTACGCCGATTTCTTCTTTGGCAGTAGGAATTTGGCATTCATAAAGGAGGTGCATTGCGGTTAAGGAGCTTGTAATCAACCTTACGATGAGGTTGAGGTAAGTTAGGAATAATATTCATTGTATGTAGGTGTTGTCCCAAGTCAAATCAGCCACTTGGCCTTGTTCCAAATGTTTTTTCAGTAGTGACGCCGCCAAGATGGCAACAAGCCCAGGGGCCACCCAGGTATGCGGTCATGTTCCGGATGTAGGTTATCAGGAACTCGAGATGGGGATTATTTAGGGCATGTCACTGCCAAATATATTACGCAATTTCAAAGTAATTCCTACAGGACTACCATGAAACACTCATATACATAATTAGGGAAATATGAGTACATTTTTATTTATTTGTAAACCTAAATATATGAAAATATTATAATTATTTCAAACAGTATTTATACATCATTACAAACATTGCTACTGCGCAACGATGGTCACATGGGCGGTTTCGACGGGGAAAATACAATTCGAAATTCTCGGAAGGAAAACACAGATGAATATTGATCAGACCTCTCAAAACAAAACCCGACCTAGAATGCAATGACTGCTATCACGTAGTAAATGTGCTGTAGTTTACCGATCTACTTAGTGTCATTTCGTACCCAATTCGAAAATTTAATTACAAGGATCCCGTATCAGGTTTTTAAGATGTCAAAAATTCATAAATTTATGGGGAAAGCATAGATGTTTCACCAAAAAAAGGCAACGGAGTGGCCGTTTGTTTTGATTTGTGCAAAGGATCAGTAAGGTATCATGAGACATGATGGAAAATTTTAATAATCGAACTGCGCATGGGTACAACACTGACCTGTGGATTCAGTCAGTTAAAAAAAACTTCTGAGCATGATGAGTCATCAAGCAAAAACTCTGGTTCACCGAACGGTCCCCGGCGGTCAGTGACGTGCTTTAATTCAGTGGACGCACTTCATTCTAGCATAATCCAAATTTCTTCAAGCACAAGTGATTTGGGCCAAAACAAGGCCTACCAAAGACAAACTGGGAAAAAAGAGTTGGTTAGCGGGAAATCCGGCAACCGCCGAGTGTGGCGTCCTTACCCCATTCACGGTGTTGAAAATTTGCCAGCAGAACGGACAAGAATCCGTATAAGACAGGCCGGCAGCTATTTCGAAAATTCAAGTACTGTTCAACTTTGCGATATGTCATGAAAGTTGTTAGTTTATCATTAAAAAACTGCTTAATATGTGTTGAAAATGTATTCTATCACAGGAGAGACTTCCCACATGGTCGATCCGAAGGTTTTATATTCAAAATCGGAGGGTGAAAGTGACTCGAGTTCTGTGTCGAATGACGATGAGCGAAAAAGTACTAGACTTGAATTGAATCGCCAGTTTTATTC
>JAMKCH010045521.1:0-20518 GCA_023653785.1 Ophioderma brevispina | reverse complement strand
CAAAAACATCTGATTAGAAATTTGAGTTAAATAGGTCCAGCTGTTTGGATCTGTAGTAGAAGACCCTTGGTTTTCAAAAAGCCAAACAAGCTGTAAAAAGGTCTTCTGGAGTTGGTAAGATGTGCTAGTTTTTACTAGAGAACCATAAACTGGATGGCTTATGATATCCGACAAAACAAAAGCCCATTGCTTTACATGCAGTTTATTCCATCATGTATCAATGCAACGGAAAAGTGCATGTGAAGTCAATGGCCATTTCATTTCATTTCGTTTCCTTGATTATCATAAGCCAAAATGGATTGGAAATTGAGACGTTCACTAATCACACTGCTAAAAGGTATTTTGGGAGATCTATTGAGTGAATTCACACTAGCACACCTCAAAACCAAGTTCCTGAAAAATGTGTACTAAATTGGCCAAAGACCCCCATATATTTTGAGCGTGTCACCCAAAGACCCCATATTTTTTTTAATTTTACCAAACTGTCACCCAAAAACCCCTATTTTGGGGAAGATTTTGAAAATTTTTACTCAAAGACCCCTATTTTGGGGAATTCTTTTGCAAAATTTTCTAAAGACCCCATTTTGGGGAAAATTTTGCAAATTTGTCACAAAAAGCCCTTATTTTGGGGCATTTTGGCTGTCTCTCACCCAAAGACCCCTATTTGTTTGAGTACTCTGCCACCGAATGTCCCTGGGTTTCGAAGCGCCAGCCTTACACCCATATCCATTTCATATGTGATTGTGCCCCACCCCACCCCATATCCCAATATTTCATGCCGGAGGAGCAACTTCTACCCCACCCTATATATTGAATGAGGCTTGGCTACCACCGTCTGTGACTCTGCAGAAAAGAGTAATAGCGCCCTCTGCATATGGGCTTTCAATGCTTTGGAGCTCCCGGCAGTCCATTGTGATAGCTGATTGAGGAAATGTTCTCATATTTCTTTGTAAAAAAATGAACTACAAAGTCTGCTTGCTTTTATCTTTTCTGCACTGAAATCTAAAAATAACATTTATCTACTTAAAATTGTACAAAATCATAAATCTGTTTCAACTTCAAGTAAAAAAAGAGTGCCTCTAGTCAATTTTGATCATAATGTTTTGTCTATTACCACATGGAGGTATAAAATATACCTCCATGATTACAATCTGAACATGTAACCTTGCATAGACTGTTAGATTGGTTTCACAGAAGTGAGATTTCAAAGAAGACTGGTGAGGTTAAAATTTTGATGAATTAGTTTGTCTTCCATTCTGAAAGATCAAACTTTGATACTCTAAATTATTGATTGTGTATATAATTTTTGATGGTGTTTGTATATTTTAATAAGTATAAAACTAAAGTATATAATACACATACGTTTTGTTAAAATACAGGTATTACCAATATTGGTTTTTAATTATTGGTAATAGTAGTGACAGTGTTTGAAGTAATAAACGTGCGATATTTTACACAACCGAGTTCGTTTTGGTGTTGAATTTTAGTGAGTAAAGTTGACCTGTGAAATTTTAACTTAGTTCTTCAGGTAGACAAGGGTGAATATCCACCCTTGTCTACCTGGAGAACTAAGTAGTTAAAATTTCAAACCAATATAAATTGTATATGTAAATATACTGTTCTGATACTATCCGCTAGGAAAGCGATGGACGCCTTTCGGACCTAGCACCTATAGATGATATCTATTGCTCCTCTACCAACCCAGGCTTGTTAGCTCAGTTTGCAAGAGTGCCGTGCTGGTAATACGGAGCTTGCCGGTTCAAGTCCAGCCAAGCGCACATGGATTCTTTTAACATTTGTGTGCGCTGGCTATCTCCAGGCAAACATTAATAAATATCCACCCTTGTCTACCTGGAGAACTAAGTAGTTAACATTTCAAAACAAATATAAAGTGTATTATGTAAATATACCGCTAGGAAAGCGAGGGACACCTTTCGAACCTAACACCTATAGATGATATCTATCGCTCCTCTACCACCCCAGACTTGTTAGCTCAGTTGGCATGAGCGCCGTGCTGGTAGTACGGAGGTTGCCGGTTCGAGTCCGGCCATACGCAATTTTTTCAACACTTGTGTGCGCTGGCTATCTGAAGGGAAAGATTAATTCAAAGTTGACCTGTGTTATTATAACTTCTGAAAATTACCTTCAAATATTCAAGATAATGTCTCAAAATATCAGAACCAATCGATTTTCAAGCATAATGAAACTAAAACTTATGTACAACTGTACAAAATCTTTCCGATTTGTACATGTATTTATATGAAAAACTATCGTGTCTGGTACTAGCAGTTTTATTGCAGACAGCTAGTAGCTGCTCAAATGTCCTAAAATAAAATGTTCCCATCAAGAAAGTATAAGGTGAAATGAGATATTTTGATGTCAGACGAAAGGCTGTATATTTCTCATTGTCGATCCATTTCATTTTCAAGATAAAAGCAAAAAACCGCCGTTTTAATGGTTAACCATCAATATTAGCACAGTATTGAATAGGGCTTTGCAATATTCATCGTTGCTTCTACCATCAAAACCGCAAGTTTGTTTCCCACTGTACTTGATGGGGAGTGTGTGCAAGTGCCGGGCTCTCATATCAAGTAGAGAGCTCAATAGACATAAATCGGAACAAGCCCCTTTAACACTTAAGTGCCTAAGGTGTTTTCACTCACGTTGGTGCCTGGGGGGGGGGGGGCCCAAAAAAAAAAAAAAAAAAAAATCTCAAAATATCAGAACCAATCGATTTTCAAGCATAATGAAACTAAAACTTATGTACAACTGTACAAAATCTTTCCGATTTGTACATGTATTTATATGAAAAACTATCGTGTCTGGTACTAGCAGTTTTATTGCAGACAGCTAGTAGCTGCTCAAATGTCCTAAAGTAAAATGTTCCCATCAAGAAAGTATAAGGTGAAATGAGATATAGAGTGAGTTAGGATTAACTTTGGCCATTTAAAGGTGCGTGTTCCGATCGTCTTTGGGACCCCCTCCCCCATTTACCCGGAAGTAGTATCGATTTTGATGTCAGGCGAAAGGCTGTATATTTCTCATTGTCGATCCATTTCATTTTCAAGATAAAAGCAAAAAACCGCCGTTTTAATGGTTAACCATCAATATTAGCACAGTATTGAATAGGGCTTTGCAATATTCATCGTTGCTTCTACCATCAAAACCGCAAGTTTGTTTCCCACTGTACTTGATGGGGAGTGTGTGCAAGTGTCGGGCTCTCATATCAAGTAGAGAGCACAATAGACATAAATCGGAACAAGCCCCTTTAAAATGGTCCGCTAATGAAAAATGCTCAAACGTTCTGTCTCCTGCATATCTGCATTCTCAAAATAGACAAGCATACAGGGCGTAATGCATTATGGGGAGGTGAAAAGCTAAGGGTCTTTCAGACTAGGGCCTTTCATTTTTCCCTATATTTTTCATCGACGTCTCGAAATACTGAACAATGCCCTCCCCCGCCTGGGCTGTTTCGCTACTGCCAGTATGTCAATTTACAAATAAATTGGTGTTAAGGCGACGAAAAAAGAAAACCCTGTTTTACGGGCGAGAGGACCTTTTGAGTAGGGTCGGTCTGTCGGGCGAATTTTTTTCTTTTTTTAATTTTTTTTCTTTTCTGGAGCTCAAAATTGGCCTAAAATAGCCCCAAAATCTGAAAAATCAAGAGAAAAAATGAAAAATTTTTACAAACAAATTTTCTTAAAAATAGTTGCCAAAATTGATAAATTTGGGCTAAAAACAGGCTGATTTTACATGATTTTGGAAAAACTAAAAAAAAAAATTCTGCAAAACTGAAAAATCAGGGTCGGTCGGGCCCGTAAAACAGGGTTTTTTATTTTCGTCGCCTAATGCAGGTGTTTTTTATCCCATAGACTGAATGCAAAAAGCATTTTATGTTTGGCTTGGAGGGCTTCTAGGAAAATGTCATATTTTTGGGTGATTTCAAACGATGAATACATGCGAATGATAAAGAAAAACTCGTTTAGCATGTTTATAGTACTTTGAGAATTGTTCAATGTGTAATAATCAGTTTCGTTCAAAAGTATAGACTAATTAAAAAAGCCCATCAGAATGACACCTTGGTGCCATTTTCATTCATCAATCCAACCAATCAATCATATTTAGTGAGGATTTATAAACTGGCTACCTTTTATAAAATACTGTTACGATAGGTGCAACAAGAATTCCATTGCTGATTGAGCAAAAACAATTAATTTGGACTTCATTACCTAAAGGGTATTACATTATTACATTGTTTCTTCTTCAATTCATCAAATTAAGACTTCCCTTTGAAGCGATTAGTAAGAATTCACGCAAATGTTTCGATAGGGCATACCCTTCTTCGCACCTTACATGTATTATGTGCTTATTCCGTTAACACAATAAAACAAAGTTTGGGCGAAGCTATTAGTGTCTGATTACGTCTTCGATAGTTATTTGGCACTGTTACAAATTAAAAGTGCCTAAGGGATCATAGTACCCAAGATGTGTTTTTCGCTTTTTTTTTTTTTTTTTTTGCCTACTTTTTCCGTGACAAAAATTGACCGGTAGTATTGTTTGCAATTGTTAAGGACTTCGATACGCATCTTTGGCCATGAAAAAGTATAATAAAATCAGCCTTATAGTGTGGTGTGTTGTATATTCCGTAGGATTTTTCATGCAAATTGATTGTGTCTGTGTTTGGGTCCGGTTGGGTTTATTAGGACAGACTGTCAGAAGATGATGGGGTTCAAATTTTCGAGGACTGCTGCCCCTCTTCAAGGGAGGAGGTGTTATATACCGGGAAAATTTTAAAATCGAGTCAAAATGTGTTTAAGTACACTAACGCGTTAGTCTCCTTATAAGGATTATAAAAATTATATATTGGCTAGGTTCTAACCTTTAGTTAAAGCGGTATACCCCCATAATGGTTCAAGGTCACCCTGGGGGGTTAATGCTCCGATGTTGTTGAGTGGTGTCAAATGATCCCTCTTGTCATACTTAAACAGAAAATGAATATAAATGATTTGGTGATATCAACTACAGGGGCAAGTTTTGGTGACCCCCACGATCAGTAGCCCCGTGGTACATAATTTCCCCGGTGGAGGGGGTGTTCTCAATGGTTTTGTTGGGTACCCATGCTCGTTCCAGGGGGCTGAAAATGACTACTAACTGGGACCCAATTTTGGTGAAATATACCCCTAACGGGACCAGGATTCAGTTAAAATATACCATAAAACATTAAAAAAAAAAAAACCCCTAACGGGACCAATTTTGCTTTGGTAATGGGTACATTATACCCCTCGAGCGGACTGCCTTTCAATCGTGAATAAAAAATATACCCTTTTAAACGAACCAATAGATGAGAAACAGAACATTGTACTAATAAAAAAACCACACTACTGGGTTATTTACTGCATGTTAAGTTAATTTTCCCATTTTTTTCAATGGGCCCGTCACATCTTACCTGAATTTGATACCCCTAGCGGGACTAGAAACTTGATTATTGTGAATTTGATAACCCTAGCGGTAGTCCCGCATTTGCAGCTTGTTTTTTTTTTGGAGTTCCCTCTTTTTGTTGGAAAGAACAGTCGATACCGACCAAAAATCCAAGAACACCCCCCCCCCCCCACCGGGATAATTTCACTATGTAATTAGCAAACCTAGTCACACACTGTAAACATAATACATTTTGGATCCTATGAGACAATACAAAACAATTGTCCCAGTTTCAACAAAATCTGAGCATCGGTAAATTTTACCCCAGGATGACCTTGAACCATTATGGGGCTATAGCGCTTTCACTAAAGGTTTGAACCTAGCCAAATATATACTTTTTATAATCCTGATAAGGAGACGAACGCGTTAGTGTACATTAAAACGCAATTTGACTCGATTTCAATTTTTCCCATGTAGTAACATTTTTCCCCGTTTGAGGGGGCAGCAGTCTGAAAATTTGAACCTCATTTTCTTGACAGTCGAATCTGGTCCCTATTGAATGCAATTCAAAACAGTAAGAAAATCAATTTTAGCACAAAAATCCTATGGGAACTGTTTCATTGACATAACAACCCACACTATTAGCCGTTAGTTAGCTTGGGTCCCATTTAGGCACCAATAGAAGTGTGATTTTGAAAATAAATTTGATCAAACCTTGTAACCATATATATTTTTATGCTTAGATATACACATATACATGTAACTAAATCATAAATATTACAAGAAAAATCAGTTAACCCAATATATGCAAACAGCATTTGCATTTGATCGCAATTAACTTCGCGCTTTCCCTGTACAAACCTATGGGAAATATGGACCGTAGTTACTGGCCCCAGGAAAAATACAAAATTGTCAAAAATAGAACTATTCGTCTTATACATGTGCTAAATGGTTCCTTTAGAGCAGATTTCAAAATTGACATGTATCCAAAAATGCATTTTGTTGATGTAAGGTTGTGAAATCTATGTAGTACTTTTCATTTTGACGCGTTTCGAAAACAACGATTTGCCAAAATTTTGAAGACGATATAATGAAACTCAATGTTTACTTCATCTTTGGTGATGTCTTATGACCCCGTATGTCTGGTGTAAGTTTCATTTAAAATGTTTAAAGTTGTAAACTATCTGAGGAAACCTATGTTTCTAAATATATTGCAAATAAATACTCTCCTCAACGAATAACATTCCACATAAAACTATTCGGGTCTAAAAGAATTCCTTACACTGCAAAAAAATGTGTCTTGCCCGAGGACACTGTTTTAAAGCGCGACTTTGAAGCCACTACAAAGTTTAGCCGTGTCCTTGTCATGTCTTACGTTTAGATATGTCTTTTGGATGAACGTGGCTTAAAATGCCTTTAAAATTTAAGACATAGGAAGAGAATACACTTACACTTATAAGGTATGATGGGAATAATTCAGGCTTTCGACTTTTTGACCCCATATCCATTTTCTTGCCAACACTTATCCAACTGAGCCTTAAACTGGTTTGTCGTATCAACATTAACAACTGACTCTGGGAGGTTGTTGTACTCTGTTATCACACGGACTGAGAAGTAGTTCTTACAACAGTTAAGGCCCTTCTTCAACCCTGGTTTGTACAATTTGTACTGATGTCCTCTTCTCTGTGGGTGTTAAGGGTGAACAGCTTGGAAGAGTCAATATCTTCCAGACCGTTGCAATTTTAAATGTTTCAATCAAGTCACCCCTCAATCTCCTCTGCTCCAAACTATACAAATTCATTTCCTGCAGCCTTTCTTCATAACTAAGATCTCTGATGCTGGGAATGAATGTTGTGGCTCTTCTTTGGACTTTCTCTAGTACTGCTACGGTATGCCTTTCTTGATGGACACCATGGTTGGACTGAGTATTCCAGATGAGGACGAATGTAGGTTTTGTACAGAACTGCTTGCCAAAGTACTTAAACGTGCGTTTAATGACTCTTAGTTTTGACATTGCCTTGTTTGCTGCTACGACACATTGCCTGCTTGACTTCATATCTTCAGTTATTGTGACGCCAAGATCTTTCTCTTCTGAGGCATGAGGGATCACTTCATTCCCCAGCTTGTATTCAGTGCCTTGATTGGTGTCTCCTAAATACATTCTATTACACTTGCTTGCATTGAACCTTGATAACCATGTCTCTGACCACTTTTGAAGAAATTCCGTGTCTTTCTGCATTTTCCGCATACCATCTTCATCAGTCATATGTCTGTATACCTTGGTATCGTCTGCAAACATTTTAACTTCTAATTCAACATTATCTGGAATATCATTGATGTATAATACAAACAGAATGGTCCCCAGAACTGACCCCTGTGGAACTCCACTGACCACTGCTGTCCAATCAGATTTGGCATCACCTACAGTCATCATCTATCTCCTACCCATGAGGAAGTCACTAATCTATGACCAGACCTTTCCTCTGATCCCATAAGCCTTTTGAGTAATCCAAGTAAATCATGTCAACCCCTCCTCCTTCATCGAACATCCTTGTCACCTCATCCAGGGTTTCCAGTAAATTGATCAAGCATACTACCTTTCATGAAACCATGTTGATCCTTGGATATCATTTGCTTCCACATGTCCCAATATCTTTTCCCTGATGATGAATTCGAGGATCTTGCATGATATAAGTAAGACTCACAGGTCTATCGCCTGGTGACTTCTTAGCCCCTTTCTTAAAAATTGGGACCACTCTTGCACTTTTCCAAACAGTGGGAAGACAACCTTTGCCAATCGAGATTCGCAATGCACCATCTCTCACAATTCAAGTCTAGACTCAAAGCTTATCAATTCCAAGTTGCCTATTCTTAATGTGCATCACTGCTACTTCTATGTTTTGCTCTGTTATGTCAGCGCATTGAGATGTTTCTTACGTTATGCGCTTTATAAGCACTGTATTATTATTATATATTATTATTATTATTACGATTATTATTATTATCATTTATTAACCTTATCCAAAGACTTTCTGAAAATGATGAATAAGGGTACTGCCAACTCATCGGCACAACTTTTCAAAACTTGTGGGAGAATAGGACATGTCTTTCTTCATATCCTTATAAAAGACACATCATTGAATAAGTGACTTTAAACAAGTCACTTATTTTTCGAGTCATGTCTTATCGAAAGTACATGACCCATACAAAAAGCCATCACTAACTACAAGACGTGGATTATGTGACTTGCACAGACGCTAAAATACAACATATCTACTGAATACACGTCTTCATGCTAGACACAAATTTTGCAGTGTACTGTTATCGTATAACGCGGTAGGACTTTCAGTAAGATAAGGTACACAAAGTTCACTCTTTCCTCAAAACGATAATAGCTCATAATCAAACGCGAGAATTTTGCTAAAATACACAAATGCATAAAGATAGCGAATGATAGAGAACTCCCAAAAGCTTACTAACAATAAACATGATGGAAGAACCATTCTCTTTTTAATCACACGGTGACCTATTTTGTCATATATAATGACTGAAGCTGTTAAAGCAAAATGTGTTCCTTGATATGGTTTACATTTTCAGTGATAAGTACTGATCTAAAATAACTCTTATGTGTATATTACTGTACCTCGGAATAACAGCAAAAATGCAATAATCTCAATGTTATTTTGGTGAGTGCCAGTCACCATATCTATTTATTAAATCTTTTTTAAACCCACACCAGTATTGCAAGAGTTCTTCACAATTCTATAAGTGGAATACGGTGACTGAAGCTTTTCCAACTATAGGCCTATAATTTATGAAGATTTATACAGTGAGTATCAACTGATATACGCTACTTCCTAATTTTTTTGGTTTTATAAATAAGAACTCTAGCGACGAGTAAGCGGCCAAGGCTCGTAGAACTCTGTACACCAGTCTGTAATAGCTGTGCTCACTGCAGCCAGCCTGGACACTCTGATATGTGGGACACAAATTTCTCACACCCGGCGCACTGGTTGTCTGATTTCTTAGATCAGACACACACTGGATTTCTTACTTTGAATTTGGCTACAGAAATCTTTGGTTTAAAGTTCCCGATCCCGTGCTCCAGCATCTCTGGGGAATGATAACAATTATTCATATGTATCTCCACTTTGAGAATATTTCTATGGGTGATTTCATAGCACCTTCTGTTTTGTGGTGCACAATATCTTTGAGAAAAGCTTTTCTCAATTCAGTTGATTCCGATCTTTAATACGTTTTGGTGTAATGAATAAATGTTTAATTGTCTCACAACCCAGGCTATCGCGTACTCAGGACCGTACTAAGGATTTTTGGGGAAAAGTGGACCTAACACCCCCCATGGTCCTTTTTTATTTTTTGAACATCTCGTCACCAAAAAAATGGACTTTCTTGTCATATTTTCTCTAAATTTGGGACCTTTTTATTGAAAAAAAGAACAAATCAGCAAGAAGTGAACCTTTTTTGTGGCTGGGGTACTAAATCCCCCTCCCGCGTACGGGTCTGCTTGTACTGTAATTTCTGTCCATTTGCGGTCTGCAATTTCTATCCTAGGCATATGCAAAACTATAAAGCTAATGCTTGATCTCAAATCTCAACATTTTTAGTTGGGGACAAGGTGTCCCATTAACAGGTAAATTAATGCATTTTGCTTAGAATATGGATAACATCGTGATTTTAAGGAGTAAAAAATACAAACATTGTATTGAAATTTATTTGTTTTTGATAGCTAATAGTGTGATCATCAATCAGAGAGTTAATTTGCTTTCATTTAGTATTTAACTTTTGTCATTTTGACCATTTTATGGTCAATTTTGACCCCAAAAAATCAGTTTTGAAGATCAAATGTGCTCGTGTGTGAAGGTTTGTCCCGTTTGAAAGGAAATGACTATACCTTTCTATTGTAAATGAACCTTATAAAATATATTTTAATGGTTTTATACCCTTTGGGGTCAATTTTGACCTTTTTTGGTTGAAAATAAAGATTGCATCGCTCCCGGCACCTCTTTAGAATTCTATATCCCTCCTATCGATGATCTATGCCATAAACACCTGGTATATAGCAATGAAATTGTTCTACTTGATGGGTTATACTGAAAAACAAGAGCTTCTTTTCAAGAAGCCATGCCATTGGAAGGGATCAGTTGATAATGGTCTGTCCCATACATTTTCCAGAATATTTAATTGTTGTAAACACTTGAATCAGTAAGTTTATGGAAACTGCATTCTGTCAATTTGAATCGAAGTTGATGATATAATTGTCCTTCAAAAATTACCGATCAATCATGCTTTTCTAGGGGTTTCCTTTTTTAACCACCCTGTTTGTAGAAAGGAAGGCTCTGTTGAATAACATCTAACAGCTACTGGTATATGCATGCGTTTTACCACCCATTAATGGTCATGGGAGGTAATGTATAGTGCTCTTCATCATGCTGAAGCCAGTACATTAACTTTTCTGGAGTGTACCCAAATGATGTGAAGTATACCACAGTTTTGATCAAACCTGGTAACATATAATTTTCTGCTTAAGATATACAACATATAATGGAAATCTAAATCATAAATATTACAAGAAAAATCAGTTAACCCAAAATATGCAAACAGCATTTGCATTTATCGCATTTCCTTACAAACCTATGGGAACATATGGGACGTAGTTACGGCCCAGGAAAAAATCCAAAATTGTCCAACAATAGAAACATTCGTCTTATTACATGTGCTAAATGGTATTTAGAGAGATTTCAAAATTTACATGATCCAAAAAGTTTTTTGGGGTGTCTTTTTTTTTTGGTGTGTAGCTGTGTGGAAATCTATGTCGACTTTTCATTTGATGCGTTTCGAAAAACAACGATTTGCCAATTTTGAAGAGATATATGAAACTCAATTTTACTTCATCTTTGGTGTGTCTTATGACCCCGTATGTCTGGGTTAAGTAAGTTTCATTTAAAATGTTTAAAGTTGTAAACTATCTGAGGAAAATCATGTTTCTACAATATATGGCCAAGAAATACTATCCTCAACGAAAACCTTCCACATAAAAAATTCGGGTTCTAAAGATTCCTTACACGGCAAAAAAATGGTCTTGCCCGAGGGACATGCTTTAAAGGCGACTTGAAAGCCCACTAAAAAGTTAGCCGTGTCCTGGTCATGTCTTACGTTAGATATGTCTTTTGGATGAACGTGGCTTAAAATGCCTTGAAAAATTTAGACATAGGAATAGACTACACTTACACTTATAAGGTATGATGGGAATAATTCAGGCTTTTCGACTTTTGACCCATATCCATTTTCTGCCAACAAGTATCCAACTGAGCCTTAAACTGGTTTATCGTGTCAAAATTAACAAACGACTCTGGGAGGTTGTTCAACTATGTTAGACAAGGACTGAGAAGTAGTTCTTACAACAGTTAAGGCCCTTCTTCACCTGGTTTGTACACTTTGTACTGATGCCTCTTCTCTGTGGGTGTTTAAGGGTGAACAGCTTGGGAAGAGTCAATATCTCCAGACGTTTGCAATTTTAAAAAGGTTTCAAAAGATCACCCCTTCAGTCTCCATATGCTCCAAAACTATACAAAGTCATTCCTGCAGTCTTTCTTCGTAACTAAGATCTCTGATGCTGGAATGAATGTTGTGGCTCTTCTTTGGACTTTCTCTAAGTATGTACTGGTATGCCTTCTTGATGGGGACACATGCTTGGACGAGTATTCCAGGATGAGGCGAATGTAGGTGTTGTACAGAACTGCTTGCCAAAGTCTTAAACTGCGTTAATGACTCTTAGTTTTGACATGCTTGTTTGCTGCCGCACATTGCCTGCTTGACTTCATATATTCAGTATTGTGACGCCAAGATCTTTCTCTTCTGACGCATGAGGGATCACTTCATTCCCAGCTGTATCAGTGGCCTTGCATTGGTGTTCTTCTCTACATTCTCTAACACCTGAAACCACATTTTGACCCTGATAACCATGTCTCGACCACTTTTGAAGAACTTCCGTGGTATTTCTGCATTTCCGCATACCATCTTCATCAGTATATGTCTGTATTACCTTCGGTATCGTCGCATAACTTTTAACTTAAATTCAACTTATATGGAATATAATTGCATGTATATACAAAGAATGGTCACCGAACTGACATGTGGAAAATACACTGACCCACTTGCTGCCAATCAGATTGGCATCCTACAGTAATATCTATCTCCTACCGATGAGGAAGTCACTAATCTATGACCAGACCTTTCTTGATCCCATAAGCCTTGAGTATCCAAGTAAAATCATGTTCCACCCCCTCTCTTCATCGAACATTCCTTGTCACCTCCATCCAGGGTTTCAGTAAAAATGACAAGCATACTTACCTTTCATGAAAACCCATTGTTGACCTTGGATATCATTTGCTTCCACATGTACCAATATCTTTTCCCTGATGATGAATTCGAGGATCTTGCATGATATAAGTAAGACTCACAGGTCAATTGCATGGGATTCTTAGCCCTTTCTTAAAAATGGGACCACTCTGGAACTTTTCCAAACAGTGGGAAGACAACCTTTGCCAGTCAGATTAGCAAGCACCTCTCTCACAATTCAAGTATAGAATCAAAGCTTATAAATTCCACGTTGCATAGTGTTAATGTGCATCACTGCTACTTCTATGTTTTGCTCTGTTATTGTAAGCCGCATTGAATGTTTCTTACGTTATGCGAGTTTATAGCACTGTATATTAGTATATATTATATACGATTATTATTATTAGTATTATTATATATTTTTAACTATCCAAAGACTTTGCAAATGCTGATAAGGGTACTGGCCAAATCATCGGCACAACTTTCAAAAATTGTGGGAGATAGAATGTGTCTTCTTCCTATCCTTATAAAAAGACACTAAGTGATAAGGGACTTTAAAACAAAGTCACCTGATTTTCGAGTCATGTCTATCGAAAGTACATGACCCATACAAAAAATTCCATCAGAAACTACAAGACGGGATTATGTGACTGCAAGACGCCTATAAAATACAAATGTTATGAATACACGTCTTTCATGATAGACACAAATTGCAGGGTACTGTTATCGTATAACGCGGTAGGACTTTCAGTAAGATAAGGTACCCAAAGGTTCACTTTCCTCAAAACGATTAATAGCTAATAATCAAACGCGAGAATTTTGATAAAAATACACAACTGCATAAGATTTGCAGAATGATAGAGAACTCCCAACAGCTACTAACAATAACTGAATGGAAGACCATTCTCTTTTAAAAACAAAGCACACAGGTGGACCTATTTTGTCATATATTAATGACTGAAGCTGTTAAAGCAAAAATGTGTCCTTGATATGTTAACATTTTCAGTGATAAGTACTTGATCTAAATAACTTTATGTGTATATTACCTGCACATCAGAATAACAGCAAAAATGCAATAATCTCATGTTACTTTCTGGGAGTGCAGCACATATTATTTATTAATCTTTTTTAAAAACCCACACCCAAGTATTGCAAGGAGTCTTGACAATTCTATAAGTGGAATACGGTGAATGAAGCTGTTCCAACTAGGCCTATAATTTATGAAGATTATACAGTGAGTATCAAACTGATATACGTTACTTCCTAATGTTTTGGTTTTATATAATAAGAACTCTAGCGGAGTCTATCACGAGTAGCTGTCCAAGGGCTCGTAGAACTCTGTACACCAGGCTGTAAATAGTGTGCTCACTGAAGCCAGCCTGGACCTCTGATTATGTGGGACACACATTCTCACCCCGGCGCACTGGTGTCTGATTTCTTAGATTTAGACAACACTGGATTTCTTACTTTGAAGGGCGGCCCTCACCCTCTCCACCCCCTCCCCACCTTCAACCGCCATTCCCTACTCCCCTAAGTCTTTTTTTTCCGAAGAACTCACAATCCCTATTCCCAATTGCCACCCCCCCCCCCACGACGTTTACTCCTTAATTCCACTCAGAGCAACTTAACACCCCCTCTCTGCACACCCATGCCTTACGTATCTCCATCTGCCGTCGCAGTTGGCGGTGTGCTGTGGCTGGTTCGGGAGTCATCTGTCCGCAACCCAAACCTTTAATCCCCCTAAATTCCCCCCCACCCAATTCATACGTCCCCACCCCCTCCATTCACCAATTCACTCGACCCGTCCACACACCTGCCCTCCCACATCCCTCACACCCCACCCCACCCAGCTCCGCAACGCCCACCTCTTAGACATTCACCATAAGCCAGCTACAGCACCCCCCTTTACCCCCACTCCGCTCCACCCTCCACCCCCCCACTCCCTCGACCGCCACACCACCCCCCCCCCACACCCCCATTTAGGATGCCTTCCCCCTTCTCTCTATATAACACACTTTTCCCCTCCCACACCTACTACCTTAAACCCTGTTACCCAATGCTCCAAACTGAACCTACCCCCCCCCCATCCACTCTAAACCTCAGTTCCCTCGCGCTACACAACCTATTGATTACACCACAATCACCTTCCTTACTCCACCCCATCCAACTATTTCCCTTATTCCGCCTTCCCATGCTCTGCTCTGTTCCTCGTTCCTATCCCACACCGAAGACTCCGCAATAACTTACAGCTCCAAATCTCCCCATTTAGCCCCCTCAACCAAACCACCCCCACCCATAACGTTTCATTAAAACTTTATCCTACCCCCATTTCTTCAATATCACTACCACCACCTCTCCGCTCTTAAGTCGCCCTCCCTTACTTCAGCGTCTTCAACCTCTCCTCCCCTCATTCTTCCCACCTAGTACAACCTAAACCCGAACCTCACAACTTCCACTCCCCCCCAGCGAATAACACTTCCAACCTACTCCACCAGTAGCTGGTTCCCAACCCTTCTTCCTCCTCTCCCCCCCTCTCCTCCCCACCCGTGCTTCCTCTCTTTACTCCCCCCACCCAAATCTTCCCCATCTCCACTTATTCTCTCTATCTCTCCCACCTCCCACGCTTCTCATCCCCTCCCCGCACGCCTCTGTCCCGGCACTTAATCCCCCCTTCTCCACCTCCCACCTTCACACCCTCGAACCCCCCCTCCGCACCCGCTTCCTTCACCTTCGCCTCTTTCCCTCTCGGTCCATTCCCCTCCACCTGCACCGACTTCCACTTCAAACTTTTTTACTCGTCCATCAAGTCACGCCACTCTACTTCCACCCACAGACCCCTCCTAACCCTACACCACACCGATACCCTTCCCCGGCCACTCCCTCTCACCCACTACACTCTTCACACACGCCTCCCCCCCCCCCCATTGCGCTCGGGAAGCGACCGCGTGAGGACGCGGTTTTGCAAGTTCTCCCATCCGCCCGCCGCTTCGGTCGTTCCGGGCCCCGGCTTCGCTCGCTCTTTTTTTTTTTTTTTTTTTTTGGTCGATCTTGTTGACCCATCGTCTAAAAAGTGAACTTTGCTCCGGGGCGCTATAATGTCTGAAGCTTCTCATCCTTTCCGGTCATTAGGTATGCCGTCAAGTCAAGGGTTAAAAAGGGTTCGTTGCCACCCAAGGAAAAAACATGGATACATTTTTGAAAACATTCTCCACAGCATGGTTCTATACACATCGAGAGGGTATCAGGACACTCGCCCCTGCAATCTCACACCCTGCAATCTCGCCCCAAAAACAAGTAATGATTGCAACGTCGCCCCCCAAAACGTATAATGCCTTGCAGTCGCCCCCCCAAAAAACGTGTTTGCCCTGCAATCGCCCCCTTAGATATGTATAGGGGATAGTATTTTGAAAAAATAAAAGGAGTTTATAGCGATAGCAAATTACCCATGCAAGTAGTTATTTTCTAAAATTAGCAAAATCATCATATTAACAGATCTAAATTTTCTCTTACTTTATGTTTGGGAATAAGAAAAAATTATTTATTGGCGAAAAATATTAAAGAAATTACATGCGTAAAAACGCAGTTTGGATAAGTTTGAGGAGCACGCAAACTAAACGATGGGCTTTGTGTAAGAGTCTCTCAGATCCAAACAAATTCGGCCGTTTGAGAGTCGCAAATCCAACCAATTTCCCGTTGAGAGTCTCTCCTAAGAGGAAAATGTTGGCTTGAGCGGGGTCAACAAGAAAGGGTGAATGGATTTTACCCCGGATTTCATCGAGTAATTATCCACATCCGCGAAGTTTCATTGCGCGTTTTACTGAACTCGCAAGCTTAAACCCGCGATTCGGTAGCCCCAGGGGCGACCTTCGCTACTCGCCCCGCGAACTGCAAAAGCCCCCACCGCGAATTCGCGACTTTTGGGCTAATTTCATATTTTCTTAGGCGGACACGCCGCGACATCGTAAAGAAAGTAGCCGCTTTATGCGAAAAAATGTGATTTGTGAATAGGCCTTTTAAGTGTTCTTAATACACAATGATGTTCTTGCTACAAACAAGCAGTGAAATCAATAAGAACACCACCCGTAGGGTCAGTGTGCAGTCGTGTGTGACGGATGACAAAAGGCTGCTGTCAATCAAGGGCAATTACAAAGGCATACAAAAAGAAAGGAACGGAGCTATTAAGCATCCGGATGAACCTCTGCTGGAAGATCAAGTAATAATGGTCAGGCCATGGGGTTATCAAGCATAGTTAATTACAAGTATAGAATTTAAGTGTCCTAAGAAGACGTAAGCTGTTTCCAAAGATGTTGAAGTGTGGGGCATGGCGCACAAAGAGGTCTATATTAGATAGAGAAGCAAAACGTTACGTAATCTTTAGAAATTCACAGTCTCGCCATGTTTTGCCGACCACAAGAAAACATAGAGTACCAACAATAGAACGCAACACTTTAACACCAGTGGCACCAGCGGGGCATCCAACAATAGGCTAGGTTAAAAAAAAAATCATGACAACACAATAATTTAAATAAAACAAAAAAACATTAAACTTCTTCGTATTGGCAGTGGGAAGGGGGGAATTGGTATTGATGTCCGTATTTATGGGGTACTCTATACATGCTCATGTTATATAGTCTACAGTACACGATCGCCAAAAAATTAGTACCGTGGAGTTTCACAGTTACTTAGTTCCCTATAGTGCTTATTCTACTGTGAAAGAATTGGGATTCAACGAGCTCGCATTAAAAAACGATAATTGTTTATCGACTAAGCTGGAGACAATACTAAGCTGCGAGTGCATGTACGCGATGAAATTCGCGGATGTGGATAATTAATCGATGAAATCCGGGGTAAAATCCATTCAGCCAGTTCTTGAACCATCTCAAGCCAAACAATTTTCCTCGATAGGAGAGACTCGCAAACGGAAAATGTTGGATTGAGCGGACTCTCAAACGGACGATTTGTGGATTTGAGAGACTCTTCTTAAACAAAGCCCATCGTTGGTTGATTGCTCTCAAACTTAACTCTCAAACTGCGTTTTTACGGCAGTTTAGTTAGGCCTACATGTAAGTTCCTTTAATATTTTCCCCGTCCCCCAAATAAATACCTTTTCTATTCCCCAACATAAGAGAAAAAATTTAGATCTGGTAAGATGACTGATTCTGCTAATTTTAGCAAATAACTACTATTGCTTGGTAATGGGCTATCGCCAAAACTCCTTTTTTTGTTTCAAAAATACTATACCTATAACAATATCTAAGGGGGGGGGGGCGAGTTGGGCAGGGCAAACACGTTTTTGGGGGGCGACTTGGCAAGGCATATACGTTTTGGGGGGCCCCCCCCAGAGGCCCCCCGGAAAAAAAAAAACTTGGCAAGGCATCTACGTTTTGGGGGGCGAGATTGCGGGGTGTGAGATTGCAAGGGGGCGATTGGTCGGCATTCATCATGAGCTATTAGGCTGAACCAACTGTCTAAAACCCGAATCCGACCTTCCTACTTTATTTATTTTTTTCTTTTTTTCTATCTCCTCCCCCGTAAAACCTGTCTTTTGTAAAGCCTTTGTAAGACCAGGGTTAATTAAAAAACTATGTGTGAGTGAAAGTTTTCAACATGGGTATGTTGTCATATTTTTAGAAGTTTTGCTAACATGTTATTGATTAATAGCAAATATTTGGATGAAGAACAGAATAGGGGTCTTTTGTCAACTATAATCAAAATGTTCGTTTTTTCTATATATAGTATTATACTACTTCTTTAAAGAATAGTTAAACCTAAAAGTCAAACTTGTTCTATTTGCTAATGACGGAATGTGCTGTGGGGCCGATATTGTTGTGTCTGTAATGTAGGAAATCTTCCCTGGGCTTTGAAAAACGAGGGGGATATTGCGAGGGTGCGCATATCCGTATGTCTGTGTGTGTGTGTTCCCCAGTTTGGGTCCTTTCTAATCCAAGGTATATTTGCAGGGGGATACGCAAGTTTACTTGCTTAATTTTTTGTACTGTGGTTTAGTAAGCATTTTATTTTCATCATATCAAATGCACAAAAATCAGTAGTTCTCTTTTTGAACAACGTTAGTCCGAAAAAGGACGGCCCGGGCAGTTATTCGAAGAACCGTGTAGGGAATGTCTATTGAATCAGCATAGGGTGCCGAGTGCAAGCCCGTGCACTCCAGCGAGGCCGTCAGTCTATATACTACCGGGTCACGGTCGTCAAATTCACTCATGATGGAATGCATAGCAGACATCTAGAAATGCAATCGTACATCGATAGTCGAGTTTTTTCTCTCTGTAGATTAATTAGTATTTAACATTGCATCGTACACAGTCGAGAGTCTAATTTTTCTCGCACAAGGGCGCAGCTTTAATTAGTCAATTTTCTGCAAATTAGTCCTATAAGACATATTTTTGATTAACTTGTGTTAAACAATAGCAACAATGTCTTATATGACATCCTTCCTCTACTTTTAATCATATCTTTTCTTTTCCAAATCAATGTATTTTTTCATCCTTGAAATAAACTTGAACTTGATCCTTAACTGTATATAAAATATTTTCCTCCCTCAATATCTCACAATTTTTCATTGTTATAAATTTTATTATAATTGTATTATTTATCATATTGTTTTTGCTGTATTTTGTGATGAAAGAAAATATTCTTCAGTGATGAATTAGTAAGTCTAAGGCTCTTCGTACAAAGTGTAGGACAACTCGTAAATTCCAATGTGCGGCCCTCTCCTCCCGAAGTCGATATATCCATACAGCACTTACGCGTGGTTGTTCGTCACTGCGCGTGCCAAACTTTGGTAAGCCTTGTGTGTTACCCGCTATTAAACGGACTTCCCAATACTTCTCATTTCAAGGAAATGGTGGACTATCGATCGACCATCGATTTGCGACACTTTGTCGCAAAAGATACTTGATTACACTACCAAAACACCGGTGTCGTTGTGGCAATGTGGCAAACCTCTCTTTTGGTGTCGAATTGCAAAAACTCCCTTTGGTGTCGCGATTCGGGTAGCTCTCCCCCCGCTTGTGTTTGCGAATTGTATAGTCCCTCGTCGCGGTCCGCGGGATTATTGGTCGACCCCTCTTTGTGGCCGAATTGTATAGCCTAATATTTATATAATATGGATGGCTGCGGTTGATAATAGAAAATATCGAGCCCGAGCCTAGATCAAGTATCGGGCGAGTCGAAGAGGAGCCTGATATTTTCTTGGCGAGGGCGATATTTTCTGTTTCAGCCGAAAAAGGCCATCCAATTTATATTATTACGGCCAATCAGCTACTTGAACAAAAATATTTAAAATGGCTTCAAAACTAAAAAAAAACAAGAGTATTTGCTTGAAGAGTTGCATGACCGAAATGCCCGATAATTTTTTGTGGGATTGGCAGTGTTGGGCGGTACGGGCTAATCGCACTGTGGTATTGCACCACACCCAGCTAGCCATTAAACTTTTTTAGAACGTTAAAAAATGCAATTTGGAAGAAAAAACGTTGCGAAATTTCGTTTAAAAACGTATTTGTGTTTAGGTTTTTTATGCCCCGTTTTGTATAACGTTTCCTTGAAACGTTATAAAAACGTGATTGATAACGTTTAAAAATCTTCTACATCCTGTAGACTGTGCAAAACGTTTAAAACGTTTTATTAACGTTCTTGATACGTGTTGGGAGGGTTCTTTTTAAGGTTTGCTAACATTTAAAAAAAAAAAAAAAAAAAAACGTTTTTCTAACGTTACAAAAACGCG
>JAMKCH010045520.1:0-12092 GCA_023653785.1 Ophioderma brevispina | reverse complement strand
GTACAATTTAGACCTCAAACCAAATCTCTGAAATCAGAGAATTTTTGGAAGGTGAAGTAGATCATCGAGATAAGCTAAGGAGAAAATACAAAACCGTGTGGAATGTATTCTACAATCTCGCTCAAGTTTCAGGACTCATTGCAGTCAGTACAGGAACTGGCGCAGTCGGAACCTTGGCAAGTGGAGTTGGAGCTGTCATATCAATTCCAGGAATATCGCAACTCTTCGTTAATGAACTGCACAAGGCAACTTTACGTGCAAGCTCGTTCAATACGAGATTGATCAGGTGAAGCCTGGAACGTCTGCTACCCAGCCTCATCTTTGGCCCCCAGTTTCTAAATCACGATAGACATTTATCGCTGTAAATACAAGCGAGCACGAGTTCCACTGCAATTTGAATTTTCCGCGCAAAGTGATGTTCATAATTTGATAGTCCTGACGGATAATAACTTTAAATAGTATAAATGGTGTCTAAAATGAGATAAAGTTCCAAGAGCAGTTGTAGTATAAAGCAAATTTCTGATAAAAAATAGTGAAAGGAAATATAACAATTCGCTCCGACAATAGCTTGGAATGGAAAGCAACGCATCGCAACCAGCTGTATTGTTAACAAAATTGAACTCCATTGTCCTGGGGCTTTGCATGGTGCATAACTCCCATTCACACCACAGCTGTTGATTTGCAGTCAGAGTCGCCCCGTCGTAAATAGTTCATAGGGGACGACCTGGTTAACAAACAGCGTCCCATTTTCTAAGCATTTCATTACGTTACCAATAGTTATAATGTAGCGTCCGTTTTAGTAGGACTTGATTATAAACTGCTAGTTCCTGCCTGTATTTACCCCCAAGTTTCAATGTTAATTGTTTAATAATTTTGAAAGCCAATATCGGTACGGTTCAATGATAGAGGTCTCCGCCTTGATAAACTTCGCTAAGTGAACATTTTCAAAGTTTTTTGACAAGAGTAATCTTTACTATATTTTTACTCAACATAAGCTCCGATTTGGATCAAATTTGAAATTTATTTTCTTGATTTCAAAGGATGATCAACAAGAATGGTTCTTTAACTAACTGCCTGTACATTTTTGTACAAAGTTTTTGTAAAGTCAACAGATACGAGTGGTTTTTAGATCACTAGTGCAAATCTAATTAATATTCAAAATCCACGTGACTGTGCATACGGGGAACTTAAAATAAAGGCCTTTCTGGACCTCTGCGGCCTGCCTGTTCCTCTCGGAGGTGTGGCGATTGTCGGTGGAATGATAAGCGCAGCCAGCGTGGCTCTCGGAAAAGCGACTATGAAAAAAGTTGAAAAACACGAGAGCATCAAAAGAACCGCTGAGTCTAGTCTGAATACCGTAAAAGATCTAGTATCCAACGCGCGGCAAGATGGAATTATTAGCAATGAAGATTGTCATCACATTTTAAGAGAAGAGGAGAATTACAGGAATCACAAGGCTGGAATCAAACATAGGACTAGAGCTAATCTCTCGAATTGACAGCTGAAGGGAGCGAGAAATCGAGAGAAAAGCTGAGGGAAGCTGGGAGATTCAGCTGGGAAAAAATAATACAAGTCTGAGGACATTCTCTCGAAAGCAGGGTCAAAAGAGAGAAAAAATTGGAAATTAAATTTGTCTTGTACAAATGAAAAAAAAATAAATAAAATTGGCTGA
Organism: Ophioderma brevispina; assembly: GCA_023653785.1. Lineage (NCBI taxonomy): Eukaryota > Metazoa > Echinodermata > Ophiuroidea > Amphilepidida > Ophiodermatidae > Ophioderma > Ophioderma brevispina. Next base: position 10,420 of record JAMKCH010045520.1, on the reverse strand, counting down.
ATAGAAGCAAAAATCGAAAACAGAAGCCAAAAATCAAAAATTTGGCAAGTGCAAATCTGGGAGGGAAACTGATAAAAGAAAAGAAGAGCTTTGATTTAAGTTGGTATGGACAAACTAGATAATGAAATTTAGGCCTATATTAGTCGCTGTGTTAGTGCATTGCAATTACATAAAACAATGAGACAATACAAAAAATCCAATGGATATCCAGTTGAGAATTTGTTTTTTTTTAGACTTCCACTTTCGCTGCCGCGCTTTATTGTATCTTTCTAAAGCCTCAGCCATTCTTCTAGCCATTGACAAATTTTCTTTCTGGTGTTCGGAAAGATGACGCGGCGTAAATCCAAAATGTCACGATCATCTTTGCTGATTCGAAAAATAAATGGATAATAAACTAGCCAAAAATTTATTATAGTCCGATAGGATTCTGGAAAGGATTTTCCGCTATTGAACAAGTAGCAAGGAAGCCAAGGTGAGTAAGAAAGGTAGCTATAAATTTTTTTGAAAAGCAGGCTTGTGGAGATTTATGTACCAGCCCCAAAATATATTCCACGAGCAAAATTTGAGTGATTGTTCCAAACGAAGTTCATCAGGCAGATTTGTTTTTCTACCACACGATCGGACCTGGAAAAGGACGCAAAGCTATATAAATATGGCTCTAAACGTAGTGGATGTAGCTAGCCCAGATATAAAAGCAGAGGCCTCTAAGCACCAAGAGCTCGGAGGAAGTGCAAAAGCTTTCAGGAAATTACTCTAGAAAAGACCGGACATGGCATAAGTTGTTACAGGTAGATCCTGGTCGAGAATTCATGGGAGAGGTCTCAAAATTGATTGAAAAAGATAATGTAAACAATTCATAGAGGTGAGGCTGAGCAAAAATCGAGACAGGCTATTGTTGAAGATTCAATAGAACTTTAGCGGAAAGATATTGGGCTATCAGAATGCGCAAGGAATTTTGTTGAAGCTAGAGGTGAAAAGGATGTGAGATCTTAAGAGTGGGTTTTGAGACTGCCAGGAAGTGATTGCAGCTCGAAATGACGAAAAACTAGAAGGATTGGAATGAAACCTAGCGAGGCAATCAAGAAAAAGAAAGTCAGAGCTGAAAGTTCGCTCCGCAGATCCGCAAAAATTGAAGAATGAAAAACCGATTACAAGCGAATAAACTAGGGTACTTGTACGAGCCTGGAGAATCTGAAGGAGATTCGAGAAGGCGAGCAACAGACGCTATTTGGAGTCTCAACTGATGTAATCGATAGTGTGGGGTGTAGAAAACCAGGAGATCCATTTTTTATTATCTGAGTGAAGGTGCGCCAAGAGCGCTTTGTAAGACAAGAAATTGATTTTTGTTCCCCGAGGTGACTGTCAATCCCCCCCCCCCCCAAAAAATTTGAAGTAAAAAAAAATCCCGGCTGGAATTTATCCAAATGGGATTTTAGTTTTTTTTCTAACATATACATCCAAATCCTACAAACATCAACCACCAAAGTAATATGTTCTTCTTAGTCCTAATTACGGGTGCTGGAAGAACAATTTCTGGGTCTTCATTTTTCAATTTTTTACTAAACTGAACTGGGTTCGTTGCAAAACTTTATAGGAATGCCTTTCTGATGTCTTGTAATCCTAAGGATGCTTTATCTCGTGTAAACTCAAAGGTCAATAATTTCAATAATGCTACCTTCAATAAGATCACTCCACTTAATTTCCATTTTTTTTGTATTAAATATTTATTTTTATAAACAAATTTTTTTTTTTTTATTGGGTACAAAAAAATCCCGGCTGGAATTTTATCCAGTCGGGATTTACTTTTCTTTTGATGTTCACCTAGATCGAAGTCATAGTAGTTTTTTCCATTCTGGCTTTTGCGCTTGCCTTTGGTCTGATTAGAAAAGCGTTAGTTCTTTGATCTCTAGTCTCCTGGCTAGAACGATGTAGTCCATACTTCTTCACCACCGGATAGAATCAATGATGGTTTGATTCCTTTCTGGTTTTCAACTTTTTGATTTCTTTGATCAATGTATACTGCACCTTCTTTCCAAGTCTCTAAATCCTGATAGTTTCTTGACCTTCTGGTTTTTGGTCCTCGAGGGCTGCGAATTTTTGGTGGAATTTTAAATTTTTTGCGCCATCTTTTTATATTTTTTTAATTATCTATATTTTTATAAATTCATTTTTTGATAAGAATGCACAGGTGCCCGCTTTTGATTAAATTTGATGGATTTGCAAAACAGGGATTTGGCCGGATGTATTATGACGTGGGGTTGTAGAGGGGTTCTAGTGGTTTTACGTGGAGGTTGTGATTGGGATTTACTGAATTTTCTGTTTTTACGATTTTGAGTTCAGAAGCCCCCTTTTATACCTACTCGAACAATCAAACTGCCGCATCCTGTTCAAGAATTGAATTTAGTTTATCCTCCCGAGTATTCAAGTTAGTCAGTATTTCAAAAGGTCTTGATGTCCCCTTAGATAGTTCGAAATATCAAATCTAACCTTGATCATTTGGGATGGAATCTCTTTTTGGTCTGATTTTTTCCCCGTTCTTCTTCTACAACATTATTGAAAACAGTGCCCGTAATTGTTACATTGAAGCATCCCGATCACATGAGGATCACATTGAATTTGTATGGACATCTTTAAATTCGGAAATTTTTCTTCTTTGACGAATGAAATGAACTCAGCATCATGCCTCAATAAAAAACAATTATTTCCAATAACTCTTACCTCGGGGAACATCAGTGGTGTGAATCTTGCACCTAACAATGGAGTGATCAGATTTAACTCCGCTGATGATAGCTGAATCCTTGACATTATCAGCTAGTAAATAGACACCAGATATATCAAGGCGAAGAAAGAACTGCAGGGTTTTTTGGTGTGTCTTGTACAAACTCTTTGATTTAGGATGTTCATGTCTCCCACCTCTATAAGAGTCAACTCATCAATAAGGAAATCAAATAAACATTACGTTGAGTTGAATTAGAATGTGAGGACGTGTACTTGGTAATCAAGCGGGATAAAGCAACATTCAGGTCCCAGCAATAACAGCACGAGAAAAATTGATATTGTCCAAGTCTAGAAAAAAACGTCAAAAAAAAATCAATAGTCTCATTATTTGGGGCATCACTAAACTAAAATTAACTGAAATCCATCCCATCAACATAACAGCCAAAATAATAAACCTTCCCCCAGGATCCTTACTTACAGAGTTCACTGAGACCTGATAATTTGAACTTATCAATATCCCCACCCCCCTACTGTTGGACGCAAAACTTTGAACACGAATGACACCCCATTGGGAAGCCCAAATTTTTCAGATTGCAAAACACAAAAAAACACCATATTAAAAAAATAATTCACCTTTTTCTTATGAAAAAAGTTAAAACCGTCTTACTTTTAAAACTTCGTGAAGACCCTGCGTTAAACGTTGAAAAATTAAAAACCATGGGTTAAAATGTAGAAGAATCATAATATCAAAAATTTTTGACTAATAATTTACAACCATAAATACGATGGGTCTCAAGGAAAAAGTAAGAATATTGAAAAATAAATAATAATAACCTGTTTGAAGTTATTGTCAGGACCTGTTACACACTCACAAAGACAAAAAATCACAAACAAAAGAAAAATTAAAAAAAAAAAAAAAAAAAAAAAAACAACCAAAATGAAACAAACAACACACAAACAAACAAAACATGACAACAACAACAACAACATCCAAAAACATCAAGTGAACCCCCCCTAAATGGCTATGGCTTGAACTTCAAACAGCTCATAACAGCTCCAGCCATATGGTACGCTTGCAGGAAGCTGCAGGGGGCCCCCAAAGCATACCATAAGTGTAGCCATCCCTTCTCAAGGCCCTCCACCCCATAAAGTTAACAGTCCTCACATCCAAAACAAGAATGAATCGCGGAAAACCAGATAGAGTGCCCAAAATTGATTATGGACCAAACGAGAATTGAATGTGGCTATACACTGTCATACAAATTGGCAAAAACATGCGGCAGACAATGCATAAACATTAACTGGTACATCAAAAGCTGATGAAAAAAAGTCTGTTCAAATATGAAGCTTAAGTGTCCATATCACATCCAGCATATTATAATGGTTTATTCAAAACCTTATCACACAGATAAAAAATAAAACTTATCCTTTCCGTTTTATAGTTTTGCGTGAAGCTTAAGTGTCCCAATCACGTCCCAGCTTATGTTGATCCAAGTCCTTTATCACACAGATCAAATATAAAAGTGATCATTATGTCATACGGTCAATGAAAATGGCTTGCTTCTGAGCAAAATAAATTTTAACAGTGAGACCAAATTCTGGTCCCATCATTATGGACTCATAATATGCAAGTCCAAGATCATTTTTTGCATGCAAAGAGAGGGTTATTAAAGGAACGACCCTACAACACTATGGTCCAAACAAAAAACCTTGTATAACAAGGAAAGTTACGCTATTTCCTTAACTTCTAATCAAGCAAGCAAACATGCCTAGTATTTTTAATCAAAGTCTTTTTGATGCAAAACGATAAAAAAAAAACCCAAACATTCTCATCAAAACAAAGTTGTAGTCCAATGGCATAGTTTCTGTCTGCATCACAATTTATGAATCCCTGACATGTCCATCAGCACCGCGAACCTTGATAGTTGCAGGGTAGATCATAACTCTTCCTTTCCTCACTTCTCAATCGCCGTAGCTCTGGGAGTTTCTCCTTCCTAAGCTTTTGCCCGTTCTACGTAGTCATATTTTGCACGAACAGCTTTGGCATGAGATGGACCAAAAGTTTTCCTCTTGAAACGTCAGCTAAGCTTTCGGCTCTTCTCTTTTCTCTCTTGACAGTGACTGAAACCCCATGAATTGGACTTGGTTTGGGCCTATGTTCCACCAGGCTGCACAATTGACATGGTTGATTTCTGATCTCATGAATAATTTTACCAGAACGGTGTGCTCTCTGAGACTAACCTGGTTTAATATTACAGTTTTCCAGCAATGGTAAAGAGACAAAGCTATAACAATCTGGGCCCTCTTCGCCTTCCGGAAGATTGAAAATAACACTGTTAAAATTCCCCTCCTACTCCTATTTTCGAGGTCGTCAAGTTTGATCTCCGCAAGTTCAAGCTTGTGTTTCAAATCATCAACCTCGCCTTTAATATTGTCCATACGAGTGTCCATCTCCAACTTTAAATCCTTCAAACAGGTCCTTGAACACCCCCTAAACACCTTATGGACCCTCTCCTCTTGTCTGATCTCAAAAGCTGAACACTGTGGCGGTGCGGTAGCGTTTGCAGACAAATCTGTGGTGATTCCATGGGCGCCGCCATTTTGGTTGCGTACCGGAAAAGCACCTTCTGTTCTGCAGCAACGACCAATCCATAACTTTGTTCGTGATCACCATGATCACCGCTGGCTTGATCAGAGTGTAGAGTTTTCAATTGTTTTTTGTTGCTTCCCCTGACGATTTTGATGTTGTAGCGGTCTCTTAGTTTTTCCTCCCTGAATTCTCATGTTCTTATATGATTCTAAAATAGCACGACACTAATTCAACTCAATTAAAGGAAGACGAAATTTTCGGGAGCCCCTGCAACGCGGTGCTCTACAGACAACGTTTCATCAGTGACCTCTTTCTTCATCTTCTTCAACTTATGATGTCAATTGACTTCAATATTGTGAATATTTGGTACCAATTTGATAACAAATAGAATGAGTACTCTAACTATCGCGTGGTACCTAATATATGTAATAGAAGCCCATAGGAAATCGGGGGGCGGGGGGAGGGGCGTTCGGGACTTAGCGAGGGTGGGCCGCCCGTGTGGTATTTGTGTTTGCGAATTTTAGACTTGGGTTGTATGTGTCCGTTTGTGTGTGTAAATGAATGTGACATTTGAATACTTTAACGTGAGTATATTTTTGGTTTTATCAATAGTCATTCCATTGTTTTTAATATGAATTTCCTGTTTTTTAAACCTGTTATTTTTTTCACTATACTTCATTATTTTACATAAATTATTATCATATCGTTTTTTGCTGTCTTCTATGATGACAAATAAAAGAATGATTGATTGATAATTCATTTCCATGTACAAACGAATGGTGAATGGTGGTCCCGGAAAGGGCACCAAACATTCTAAAAAATATCCAGCAACCCAATTATTGTTAATATTAATTAAATTTGTCTATTCTTACAGGCACTATCAGTGGATTTGCGAATCAGAAAATCGAAAAAAATCATCAAACACGCTGGTATTTCCATGGCTGTGACAAGTTTCAGGTCCTAAACTTACCCTGGCAAGTGATAAGACCGAAAGCAACGTAATAATGCCAAAATTTTGATATTTTAGTCATTCCTACTGTCATGACTGTCCGCACGCGCACGGACATTTACCATATCCAACACGTAAGTGATGGAGATTCGTATCTTTAACACTGCTTTTCTTAATGTTTTGTCAATTTTTCAGTTGGAAAAGATAATTTAATGAGAATTGGTACAGACTTCTCTTTCCCTTTTAAAGCTATTTTTTTTTTTTTTTTTTTTTTAAAACACTTATTTTGTGCAAATTTACTGATAGTGCCTTAACTCATAAAAGCATTTGTTTAAACGGTATAGTGGCATCACTGGTGGAGAACGCGGCAAAAATGGCTACTTTTCAGTCCAATTTGGCACTCTCCCTAATTTCGAAACCGATCAATATTTTTTATTTTTTTTCTTCACTAATAGTATGTCTTAGAGCAATATATATTGCCGGTGCAGTTTTGCCGAATTATTATTCCAATGGGAAATGCAATTTTCTGGATGTACTGCTCCCCCCCCCCCCCACACAACACCAACAACACTAATGTGTGTAAAAACACGTTATCCATTGGAGTTGTTAAGAATGTAAACTATAGAAGTACATAAATGTACTTTGCTTGTCGTGTTTTATTCTTTACTTGTGTAAATTTGACAGATTATACGCAGCATTCATTCACCACTAATAGGCCTACACCGTAAATAATATTATAATTTATATTTAAAAGATGGGTCTAAATTATTGGCACAAGGTTTGCTAGGTTGGGTGGTCCTCGAGTGCTTTTTTTAATCCCTACATATGCCCAAGCTCTTTAATAACCTACCGAATACACACATTTCCAAGAGTTTTTAATTTAATTTTCTTTAGAGTATCTGTATATTTACCACCTTGTTTTTGTTGGCAGAATTGCCAGTATATATGTAAACTTTACAATATCTTAATAGTATACTGTGTCCCGAGACCCCCGGTTGAAGTACAATTCAGTTCATAATGGTCTCCTTTTGGTAAACTTTTGCCCTCAAAACTCATTTTAGCAAATTTTCGGCTCCAACTCCGCAATTTACAAAATTTCAGTTCCTACGACCCTACCTTTGGGACCCATTCCCAAGCAAGACCCAATTTCTTCTGAAATCGGCCGACATCCCGTAGCCTGAAAAAAAAAATTAGAGCCACTCCACCTACCGGCGCAATCGTCGGCATTTAACTGTCATTACACAAAAGCCCCCCCCCGCCCCTTTCTTTCGCCAAATACGCCCGAATAAGGTTCCGGAAAGAACCAAACCAACCCAAACCCCCCGGAAAAGCGAACGCGAGAACCGGCGAATTCTAGTTTATTGTTCCAACCACTTAACCCTTGTTGCTTTCAATTTCATCAGTGGTCTTGCAAATTATAGGGACTTTTGTTCCGGCTAAAATGTTTTATGTGTAGGATTAGGCATGCATACTGATGAATATAGTCCTCTTTTTCACTTAGAGTAGGGGGAGTGACAATGCATAACACTGGGTCAGCAATGTGCTCATTTTTGGAATGTTGGTAGAGAGGTTTCTTGAGATATTAACAATCATTAACATCCTTAACAAACAAGAGTAAATAATTTGGGATTATGGCTATATTTTGTTAAAACTTTACAAACTGGTGAGTTATTTAAATCAAAAATAAAGAAGGCAAATCGCTCTCTATTTGATTTGGTTTTCAATAAACAATATTTTAATTCTCCCTCCCCAACTACGGTGTGAATTTTGTTTTTCCCTCCTTCAAAAACAACTTTTGTAATTAAAACGATACATCACTCTCTAACACACATTGTAACTAAAAAGTTTAATCATTGTGGCGAGGGAGTTCTTTAATTAAAGGGGGAGGCCCCCGATGTAAGTAGATGAAGAAGTTCCTCATGATAGAATGGCCTCCCCAAAACTCGATCTGTAAATTTTCGCGCCATATTTCAATCCGTTTTGAATTGTGAACCTAAACACGTGATTTTACAACCCCATAGAGTACTGTGTAAAATTAATATGAGTCGACCAAATGGCGGCATATTTTTGCTCATAACTTCCAAACCAAACATCATTAAGCCCTAATACTTACAGGTGTAATTGAAAAAATAGTAGCTTTCTCTTGCTAACGAAAATTAAGACACAGTTCCGGTAAAACTGGGGTCCCTGGAGTCACTCTTATGTTGATTCGGTTAAAGGCTGAATTCCAGAGATTCTAAATATATATTTCCAAGTTTGCCAAGATTCAACAATGGCACGCGCTGTGTGCCCAAGACGAACACATAAATGGGGTGGCATGAACGCTCCAAACTCGAGAGCACATGTAGCGAAACGGATAAGCGCAGGACTCATGATCCTAAGTCGTGAGTTCGCGCCCCGCTGAAGTCAACGTGTTTGGTTTGTCCCTGGGCAAGATACTAGTCTCAATTGCTTCGTTCACCCAAGCAAAATCTGAGGAGCTGTCAAGTTATGGGGGATATTACAATCTAAGTGCTGATAGAGCTTTGCGCCCTCCCAGCAGCCAACCTAGATGAAACGAAATGATTGTGATGGAGCGAGTAATAAATAATGGGCAATCGCGCCTTGAGCACACCCCAGGGTGGATCTGTGCGGCGTTATAAGTCGACATTATTAATTAATTATTATTATGTTTCACAACTTGAACTAGGATTTCAGAAAGACATGTGCAACTAAATCTGAGACTAATATACCTACGACCTGAGACTCAATATACCTCGTAGGTAGATAGTCCTCATAAACAATGCAATGCTGCTTGAGCGGCTGTTCCATACATCCACGATATTTCCCAGCAGTTAAGCTAATAGTATAATTCACTAAAGGAGTCCTAAAGTGTTCTCAAATTTTCGTAAATTATGTTTCAATCTAAAGTCCAAAACTATTTTCAGTTATTGATCCGGGGTAAAATTTACAAGGAATTACCCACATGCGCGGATGCTCCTAGAGTGGACTATTTAAGATTTCCGTGCGACGGTTTGCACGGAATGATCCCACGTGCGCGTATGTTCAACACATGTTTGTGTTTTTTTGGAACTACTTTCGGACTATTTGAGGATCCCAGACGCAATTGTCCACTATTGGAATAGATGAGGATCCCGTGCCGCGACTAATCCACTAGGACTATTTGAGGATCCCGTGCGCGGAAATTTTCCATGTGTGCGGTATGCTCCGACAGTGGGATACAAGTCAGAGTCCCCCCCACGCCAAGTCGCCCCCACAGTAATCCAAGTCGCCCCCACAGTAATCCAAGTCGCCCCCACAGTAATCCAAGTCGCCCCCACAGTAATCCAAGTCGCCCCCACAGTAATCCAAGTCGCCCCCACAGTAATCCAAGTCGCCCCCACAGTAATCCAAGTCGCCCCCACAGTAAACCAAATCGCCCCATGCCAAGTCGCCCCCAACACACCAAGTCGCCCCCATGCCAAGTCGCCCCCAACACGCACCAATTCCCCCCCCGCTATCACCAACTCGCCCCCATCACACACAGTCCCCCCAACACACATTTGACAAAACCCACTCTGTCTCATATAATCGAATATGGAGGGGTCCTCGCCCCAACCGCAAAAACTTCGATTTCGGGGTAATCTGTTTTAAATTTTTTATTTATATTAAAACCAATATCGGAGTTTCTGAGCTGCGTATAATACGCAAAAACTCCAACAATATCTGTGTCCCCGCAAAAACTCACGATTTCGGGGTTCCTCCATATTTTTACCACTTTTTTAGTTGTATTTAAAACTCTAATATTAGAGTTTTTCTTCTTTTCTGCGTATAATATGCGAAAACTCCACATCAGAGGGTCGTTTTTCCACCACAACACTCCTGATTTCGGGGTATCCAATTTGTTTTAGTATTTTTATTTGAAATATTGTTTTTTATTTAAAAAAACTGGCTTCCCTCACCAGTTGCATCTGGTCCCTAAAGGAGGAGAAAGGCACACCTCGGTGCCAAAGAGCCTTTCTTTCTCTCTGAAACGAGAAGTACCCGTGGGACATCATATGTCACAACTTTAAATACGACGTGAACTTGTAAGTGCTTGTAGACAATAGAGGAAGCTCTTTTTGTGGAACAGTCCTAGAATCTGTGTTTCCCTCTTGATACTGTGTCCCATCACGTTCAATGCC